>JARQOD010000833.1:34465-121419 GCA_033576555.1 Oophaga sylvatica
AGGGCCTGCAGCTGCTGATTGGCACGATCAATGTCATCGTCGATCGCACCAATCACAGGGCACAGCAGCGGTGTGACCACTCTGTGCCCTGCTTGTTGACCTGCCGGTGACCTGCCTAGGGATCAGAGCAGTGAGCTCCGATTACTAGGCCGGTGCCTAGCAACCGGCAAAACAAGGGTCTCCTCTGATTGGTGGGATCGATGTGATCATCGATCCCACCAATGACAGGTCACAGCAGCGATGTGACCGCTCTGTGACTTGTCTGTGATCTGTGTGACCACACTGCAGGGGTCCTCACACTTGCTGAGGATTCCTGCAGCGCGGTCACATGCCAGATCTCCTCCTGTGCTGGGCCTTGTGGTGCCACAGTAGCCTGTGACACCACAACTCCTGCTAAAGAGAGAAGAAAGAAAGAGAGAAGAAAGAAGAGAGAAGAAAGAAGAGAGACTACAAACGTGAGTTTTTGAGCCCCGATCCCTGCCCGATCCACCCCAATCCCCCATTCTCCCTCCCCCCTTCCCTTTCCCCCTCTTTTTACCCCCCCATTGCGCACATTTAGCAGCTGCCGAGCGTTAATTGGTGACGCAGTTCACCGATCAACACTCGTGCTCGTTTTTCTTTTGCACCCCCCTCCGTGCGCACTTCCAGCAGCCGCGGAACTTTGATAAGTGACACCGTCACTTATCAGAGCTCGTTCCTGCCGTTTTGTTTTTTTTTCACTCCCCTTTCCGCCACTCCTGTGCGCACATCCAGCAGCCGTGGAACTTTGATAAGTGACACCGGTCACTTATCAGAGCTCGCTCCTGCCGTTTTTTTTTTTTTCACTCCCCTTTTCCGCCACTCCTGTGCGCACATCCAGCAGCCGCGGAACTTTGATAAGTGACACCGGTCACTTATCAGAACTCGCTCCTGCCGTTTTTTTTTTTCACTCCCCATTCCGCCACTCCCGTGCGCACATCCAGCAGCCGCGGAACTTTGATAAGTGACACCGGTCACTTATCAGAGCTCGTTCCTGCCGGTTTTTTTTTTTCACTTCCCTTTCCGCCACTCCTGTGCGCACATCCAGCAGCCGCGGAACTTTGATAAGTGACACCGGTCACTTATCAGAGCTCGTGCCTGCTGGTTTAGACTTTTTTTCACAGCCATTTTTTTCCCTATTCGCTTTCTTTTTTTTAGCTTTTTCCTTTCAGCATAGTTTGACCAACCACTATCCCCCCACACACACACACAGTTATAAATAAAGTACACACAAAGCACCACATTCACAAAAAAAATGTCCCGCTCGTCACGTTCTTCCCAACAGCGCTATTCAGTGGAGGAGGCATACGCTTTCCTTGCCTCCGACACTGATAGCGAGGGAGAGGATCCCACATTTCTTTACTTTTCAGATTCTTCATCCTCTTCTTCTTCTTCCTCCTCCTCCTCATTTTCCTCCTCGGGTCCTGCGGAACCGCCACGCAGACGCCCCAGGACAGAAGATGAGGCAGCGCCCACCCCTGAAAATGAACCAGCGCACCCCTCTTCGGACCCCGTATGGACCCCGCCCCCCAAAAATTACGGGCCACTGATTCCTGATTTTGTGGCAGAATCAGGAATCAAGTTTGACACCACGGTCCTCAGAGAAATAGACTTTTTCAAAGTCTTTTTCTCTGAGGATTTTATTAACCTCGTGGTGGAGCAAACTAATTTGTACGCTCTGCAATTTTTGGCGTAAAACTGTTATGATTTGGTAGCTGAGGAGAGCAGGCAAAAAAGGAAATACACCAGAGCAGTTGGAAACTATGAGATTGCAGTACCCTGACTAACCACCACAACTAGAGGCAGCCGTGGAGCGTTCCTACGTTGGTCCTAGACGCCTCGTCACAGCCTGAGAAACTAACTACACCTAAAGATAGAAAGAGGAAAGCTATCTGCCCCGGAGCAGATCCCCAAAGAACATAGAAAGCCCCCAAACATGTAATGGCGGTTAGACAAGAAGAAAAAATACTGACACAGACAGAAAATAGTATGAGCAAACGTTGGGGCCCAAACTTACTAAATAGAAAAGGATAGGAAGGGACTTACTGCAATCCCAAAAAACCCTGAAAAGCACCAACTCTACTAATTTCAAAAACACCTGAGATCACACGACCTCTACCACCTAAATTAGTTCTCTGATGTAACCAAAATCAAAGCAGCAGCCACTGAAAAAACTGGAAAAAGCAAATGTACAAACATCAGTGGCTGAACTGAACTGAGAGGGCAAAAGCCCCCAGAGGGGACCCTGAAGGCCCCCATAGAAGTGCAGGACAAAATGCAAAAATCAAGCACAAAAACAAAAAGAAGAAAATGTCTTATCTGTTAGCAGAAGATTCAGACACGACACAGCAGGCTACCAAGGAAACAGGAATCAAGGATTGAGACCAGAACAATTGATCACCGGCAACCCTGATGGGAAGGCGACTACCTTATATAAGACCAGTCAGTAACACCTGATTCCCAATCCTCACAATCTTCACTGGACAGTCCAGTACCGTTTGTAACCACCAGAGGGAGCTTCTTCTCAGAACTCATTTCCAGCCTATTCACAACAGTACCCCCCCTTGAGGAGGGGTCACCGAACCCTCATTAGAGCAACCAGGTCGGTCAGGATGAGTTCTATGATACGCACGGATGAGTCTCCTAGCATGGATGTCCGAAGCAAACACCCAAGAATTGTCTTCCTGACCATAACCTCTCCATTTAACCAAATACTGGAGTTTCCATCTAGAAAAACGAGAATTCAATATTTTCTCAACCACATACTCCAGATTGCCCTCCACCAAAACAGGGTCAGGAGGCACAGTAGTAGGAACCACTGGCTCAACAAACCTCTTCAACAAGGACTTGTGGAACACGTTATGGATCTTAAATGTCCCTGGAAGAAGCAAACAAAAAGAAACAATGAACCTAGGCTTAAATTTAGGAGATGCCACTCTCATAGGAATATTTTTTGAGGACAACCAGACCAAGTCCCCCACTTTAAACCGAGGACCATCAGTCCTATGCCGATTAGCAAACCCCTGGGCCCTCTCCTGAGAGTGGGACAACCTCTCCACTACCTGGTCCCAAATCTGTTGCATACGCTATACAACAGAGTCAACACCCGGACAGACAGAAGCCTCCGTCTGACCTGAAGAAAATCGAGGGTGAAACCCAGAATTACAGAAAAATGGAGACATCAAAGTGGCAGAGCTAGCCCTATTATTAAGAGCAAACTCAGCCAAAGGCAAAAAGAGACCCAATCATCCTGATCAGCAGACACAAAGCATCTCAGATAAATCTCCAATGTCTGGTTTGTTCTCTCAGTTTGACCATTGGTCTGAGGATGAAACGCCGAGGAGAAAGACAATTGAACACCAAGTTTAGAACAAAAGGTCCTCCAAAATCTGGAAACAAACTGGACTCCTCTGTCAGACACAATGTTCTCAGGAATGCCGTGTAAACGAACCACGTGCTGAAGGAACAAAGGCACCAATTTAGAGGAGGAAGGCAACTTAGGTAATGGCGCAAGATGTATCATCTTGGAAAACCTATCGCAAATCACCCAGATGACGGTCATTCTCTGAGAAACAGGGAGGTCGGAAATTAAATCCATAGAGATATGGATCCATGGTCTCTTGGGCATAGGTAATGGCATCAACAAACCACTAGAACAAGAGCAAGGCTTGGAGCGAGAGCAAGTCCCGCAGGACTGCACAAACTCCCTGACATCACGAGACAAGGTAGGCTACCAAAAGGACCGACTAACCAAGTCTCTGGTACCAAAAATTCCGGGATGACCGGCTAACGATGAATCCCAGACATTACACTCTTTTTCCACTGGTCCGGGACAAACAATTTCCCAACAGGGCAGCGCTCGGGCTTATCCTCCTAACACCCCTCCAGAGTCAGTCTCAAATTGGGCGAGATGGCGGAAAGAACTACACCCTCTTTCAAAATAACAGAAGGATCAGATAACTCAGGAGAGTCCACCAGGAAACTCCTCGAGAGGGCATCCGCCTTAACATTCTTAGTGCCAGGAAGAAATGAAACCACAAAATTAAAACGTGTGAAAAACAAGGCCCACCTGGCCTGTCTAGGATTAAGTCGCTTGGCAGATTCCAGATAAACTAGATTCTTATGGTCCGTAAGGACCACCACCTGATGTTTGGCTCCCTCCAGCCAATGTCTCCACTCTTCAAAAGCCCACTTCATGGCCAACAACTCCCGATTACCCACATCATAATTACGTTCAGTAGGAGAAAATTTTCGAGAGAAAAAGGCACAAGGGTTACTTTTAGAGGTCTCTGGATCTCTTTGGGACAAAACGGCACCTGCCCCAATTTCAGAGGCATCAACCTCCACCTGAAATGGCAGAGAAACATCAGGCTGCCGTAGAACAGGAGCAGAAGTGAATCTCTGCTTAAGTTCCTGAAATGCAGAGACTGCCTCAGGAGGCCAATTCACCACATCAGAACCCTTTTTGGTCAAATCAGTTAATGGTTTAACAATAACCGAGAAATTACCAATAAATTTACGATAAAAATTGGCAAAACCCAAGAATCTTTGAAGAGCCTTTAATGAAGTAGGTTGGACCCAATCACAGATGGCCTGAACTTTGACCGGGTCCATTTCAATAACAGATGGGGACAAAATGAATCCCAGAAATGAGATCCTCTGAACGCCAAAAAGACACTTTGATCCCTTCACATACAGAGCATTCTCTCTCAAAATCTGGAACACAGTCCGAACATGTTTTACATGAGAGTCCCAGTCATTGGAAAAAATCAAGATATCATCCAAATAAACAATCAGAAATTTATCCACAAAATCCCTGAAAATGTCATTCATGAAGGACTGGAAGACAGAAGGAGCATTAGTGAGCCCAAAGGGCATCACAAGGTACTCAAAATGCCCTTCAGGGGTATTAAGTGCCGTCTTCCATTCATCCCCGTGCTTAATGCGAATAAGGTTATATGCCCCCCTGAGGTCAAGCTTGGTAAACCAAGTAGCGTTTTTCACCCTGGAAAACAGGTCAGAGATCAAGGGTAACGGATATTGATATTTCACAGTAATATTGTTCAAGAGACGATAATCAATACACGGCCTTAATGAACCATCCTTTTTGGCCACAAAGAAAAAAACCGGCACCTAAGGGTGAAGAGGATGGTCTGATATGACCCTTCTCCAATGACTCCTTGATATAAGACCGCATAGCGTCATGTTCAGGTACAGACAAGTTAAAAAGGTGACCTTTAGGGAATTTACTACCAGGCACTAATTCAATAGCGCAGTCATAGCTCCTATGGGGAGGCAAGGATGCAGATTTACTTTCGCTAAACACATCAGAAAAATCAATCAAAAAGTCAGGAACATCCTGAGCCTGGGGGGAGGCAGAAAAAACAGGAGTGTTGGTATTAACACATTGGCAGCCCCAACTGGTAACAGACACAGATTTCCAATCCAAAACAGGATTATGAGACTGTAACCAAGGGAAACCCAGTACGATAATGTCATGCAGATTATACAGAACCAAAAATTTGCAATTCTCCTGATGATCAGGTTCTACCCTCATTATCACCTGAGTAGAGAACTGAGGTTTATTCTCAGCCAAAGGGGTAGAATCGATCCCCAGTAGGGGAATAGACTTCCGTAGGGGTATCAAGGGAAACCCACAACGTTTAGCAAAATCAAAATCCATCAGGTTAATAGCTGCTCCAGAATCAACAAAAGCCTGAGCAGAAAATGAGGACAGAGAGCATATCAGGGTAACAGTTAATAAAAACTTAGTCTGAACACTACCCAAGACATCTGAGCGTGCAAAACGTCTTCCCCGCTTAGGGCAGACTGAAATAGCATGAGAGGCATCACCACAGTAGAAACATAACCCATTGTGCTTTCGAAATTCATGACGCTGTGCACCAGAAACCACTCTATCACACTGCATGGATTCAGAAGCAGGTTCACAAGGCAACATTATTCCACGCATACCTTTCCGCTCACGCAAACGTCTGTCAATTTGAATCGCTAATGACATAGGATCATTGAGACCAGAGGGAACAGGGAATCCCACCATAACATCCTTTACATTATCTGACAGTCCCTTCCGAAAAAGAGCTGCCAAAGCGTCGTCATTCCATTTGGTCAGGACTGCCCACCTACGGAATCTCTGACAGTATAACTCAGCGTCCTCAAGCCCCTGACTTAATGCCAACAAAGTTTTTTCAGCTTGATCAGTGACATTAGGCTCATCGTAGAATAACCCCAAAGCCTGAAAAAACGCATCAACATCACTCAAAACAGGATCCCCAGGTGTCAGGGAAAAGCCCAATCCTGAGGGTCGCCGCGCAGGAGAGAGATGACAATTTGAACCTGCTGCGCTGCGTTCCCTTAGGACTTAGATTTTAAGGCAAAAAACAATTTACAGTTATTTTTGAAATTCAGAAACTTAGCTCGATCCCCTAAAAACAAATCTGGCATGGGAATCCTAGGTTCCACAACAGGCAACCTAGCAAGATAGGTAGCAATACTCCGAACTTCAGTGGCAAGCTGATCCACATGGCCAGACAACTGTGCAAACTCCATTGAGAGAAAAAAAAAAAAAATCCTCCTCAGCACCCAGAGATACAGAGGGAAAAAAAAAATGTAACAAACAGAAAAAAAAAATCTCTGACAACTCTGACAACTTTTTTCTTTCACCAATATTTTTCCCTTCTGTGAGTACCATATAATTTTCAGTTTAGGCCGGTGATACTGTTATGATTTGGTAGCTGAGGAGAGCAGGCAAAAAAGGAAATACACCAGAGCAGTTGGAAACTATGAGATTGCAGTACCCTGACTAACCACCACAACTAGAGGCAGCCGTGGAGCGTTCCTACGTTGGTCCTAGACGCCTCGTCACAGCCTGAGAAACTAACTACACCTAAAGATAGAAAGAGGAAAGCTATCTGCCCCGGAGCAGATCCCCAAAGAACATAGAAAGCCCCCAAACATGTAATGGCGGTTAGACAAGAAGAAATACTGACACAGACACTATAGTATAGTATAAACGTTGGGGCCCAAACTTACTAAATAGAAAAGGATAGGGAGGGACTTACTGCAATCCCAAAAAACCCTGAAAAGCACCAACTCTACTAATTTCAAAAACACCTGAGATCACACGACCTCTACCACCTAAATTAGTTCTCTGGTGTAACCAAAATCAAAGCAGCAGCCACTGAAAAAACTGGAAAAAGCAAATGTACAAACATCAGTGGCTGAACTGAACTGAGAGGGCAAAAGCCCCAGAGGGGACCCTGAAGGCCCCCACAGAAGTGCAGGACAAAATGCAAAAATCAAGCACAAAAACAAAAAGAAGAAAATGTCTTATCTGTTAGCAGGAGATTCAGACACGACACAGCAGGCTACCAAGGAAACAGGAATCAAGGATTGAGACCAGAACAATTGATCACCGGCAACCCTGATGGGAAGGCGACTCCCTTATATAAGACCAGTCAGTAACACCTGATTCCCAATCCTCACAATCTTCACTGGACAGTCCAGTACCGTTTGTAACCACCAGAGGGAGCTTCTGCTCAGAACTCATTTCCAGCCTATTCACAACACAAAACCCCGTGTCATCATTTTCCAACTGGTCTCCTGTAGACGCAGGTGAAATAATGCAGTTTTGGGGCCTGGTCCTCCATATGGGGATCCTGAAGAAGCCAGAACTTCGGCAATATTGGAGTGTTGATATTTTATACAACACTCCACTGTTCCGAATGGTCATGGCCCGGACGCGTTTTGAAGCCATCCACAAATTCCTGCATTATAATGATAATGCACAGTGTCCCCCACAAAATGACCCCAACTTTGACTGTCTGTTCAAAGTTCGGCCGGTCATCGAACACTTCAGCAAAAATTTTGCTGAAGTGTACGTGCCCCAAAGGGACATCTGCGTGGATGAGTCCTTGGTTCATTTTAAGGGACGGCTCCGATTCCGCTAGTACCTGCCCAGCAAGAGGGCAAGGTACGGAATCAAACTCTACAAGCTGTGTGAGAGTACCTCAGGGTACATCTACAGCTTTAGAGTTTACGAAGGAAAGGACACCAGGATTGAACCCCCTGAGTGTCCCCCGTTCTGGGAGTGAGTGGGAAAATTGTTTGGGATTTGGTGCACCCACTGCTGGATAAAGGTTATCACCTTTACACCGATAACTTTTATTCCAGCGTCCCACTCTACAAATCCCTCTCTGCGCGAGGTACCGCAGCCTGCGGTACCGTCCGCAAAAATCAGAGAGGCCTCCCGAAGACGCTACTTGGGCAGATGCTCAGAAAGGGTGAGAGCAGAGCCCAATGTAGCGACCACCTGTTGGTGGTCAAGTACAAGGACAAGAGGGATGTCCTTTTCTTGACCACCATACATGGTGATGGCAGCGCCCTCAGCACTGTACGGGGTACCTCTACACAGGTCCGCAAACCGGACTGTGTACTGGGGTATAATAAATACATGGGGGGTGTTGATCTCTCTCATCAACTCCTCCAACCGTACAGTGCTTTGAGAAAGGCCAAGGTGTACAAAAAGCTGTCCGTGCACATCGTCCAAATGGCAATGCTCAGCGACAGCGATACGACATACCTTCAGTTTCAGGAGGTAGTGGTTAAGGCCCTGATGTTTGGCGATCAGGAAAGAGCGGGCCCCAGTACTTCCGGGACTGAAGGTGCTTGTATCATACCAGGTCAGCATTTCCCGGGGGTGGTCCCGCCAACTGGAAGAAAAGGTAAGCCGCAAAAAAGGTGCAGCGTGTGTTACAAAAGGGGAATACGCAAGGACACCACTTACCAATGCGACACCTGCCCCGAAAAACCTGGCCTGTGTATGAAGGATTGTTTCAAATTGTACCACACCTCAATGCACTACTAATTTACTTTACAGGAAAGATTAGTTCCAGAAGGGGGGCACATTTAGAAAAGTTCCTTGGGAGTCTACTTTCCAAAATTATGTCACTTGTAGTTTTTTTTTTACTGTTTAGGCACATCAGGGGCTCTGCAAACAGAACATGACGCCCGCAGACCATTCCATCAGTCTGCATTCCAAAACGTCACGACTTCCCTTCTGAGCCCCTACTTGTGCCCAAACAGTTTTTTCCCACATATGGGGCACCAGTGTACTCAGGACAAATTGGACAACAACTTTTGGTGTCCAATTTCTCCTCTTACCCTTGGGAAAATAAAAAATTGGGGACTAAAACATAATTTTTGTGGAAAAAAAAAATTTTTTTTTTCAAACCAGGGCATTATAAACTTTAGTTAAACACTTGGGGGTTCAAAGAGCTCACCACACACCTAGATAAGTTCCTTAGGGGGTCTAGTTTCCAAAATGGGGTCACATGAGGGGGTTTCCACTGTTTAGGCACATCAGGGGCTCTCCAAACGCGACATGGCGTCCGTTCTCAATTCCAGCCAATTTTGGTTTGGAATAGTCAAACGGCGCTCCTTCCCTTTTGAGCCCTGCCGTGCGCCAAAACAGTGGTTCCCCCCCACATATGGGGTATCAGCGTACTCAGGACAAGTTGGACAACAACTTTTGTGGTCCAATTTCTCCTCTTACCCTTGGGAAAATAACAAATTGGGGACTAAAACATCATGCTTGTGGAATAAATATGATTTTTTTTCTTCACTGCTCTACATTATAAACTTGCGTGAAGCACTTGGGGTTCAAAGTGCTCACCACACATCTAGTTAAGTTCCTTAGGGGGTCTAGTTTCCAAAATGGGGTCACATGTGGGGGGTTTCCACTGTTTAGGCACATCAGTGGCTCTCCAAACGCAACATGGCGTCCTTTCTCAATTCCAGCCAATTTTGGTTTGGAAAAGTCAAATAGCTCTCCTTCCATTTCGAGCCCTGCCGTGCGCCCAAACAGTGGTTCCCCCCACATATTTGGTATCAGAATACTCAGGACAAGTTGGACAACAACTTTTGTGGTCCAATTTCTCTTCTTACCCTTGGGAAAATAACAAATTGGGACTAAAACATATGCTTTTGGAAAAAATATGATTTTTTTTCTTCACGGCTCTACATTATAAACTTGCGTGAAGCACTTGGGGGTTCAAAGTGCTCACCACACATCTAGATAAGTTCCTTAGGGGGTCTAGTTTCCAAAATGGGGTCATATGTGGGGGGTTTCCACTTTTTAGGCACATCAGGGAATCTCCAAACGCGACATGGCGTCCAATCTTAATTCCCACCAATTTTAGTTTGGAAAAGTCAAACGGCGCTTCTTCCATTCCAAGCCCTACCGTGCACCCAAACAGTGGTTTTCCCTCACATATGGGGTATCGGCGTACTCAGGAGAAATGGCACAACAACTTTATCAGTCCATTTTCTCCTTTTTTTCCCTTGTGAAAATAAAAAAAATGTTTGTAATAGATCATTTTTGTGAGTAAAAAGTAAAATGTTCATTTTTTCCTTCCACATTGCTTCAGCTCCTGTGAAGCATCTGAAGGGTTAATAATCTTCTTGATTGTGGTTTTGAGTACCTTGAGTGGTGCAGTTTTTAAAATGGTGTCACTTTTGGGCATTTTCTACCATATAGATCCCTCAAAGTGACTTCAAATGTGAGGTGGTCCCTAAAAAAAATGGCTTTGTAAATTTTGTTGTAAAAATGAGAAATCGCTGGTCAACTTTTAACCCTTATAACTTCCTAACAAATAAAAATTTTGTTTCCAAAATTGTGCTGATGTAAAGTAGACATGTGAGAAATGTTATTTCTTAACTATTTTGTGTGACATATTTCTCTGTTTTAAGGGAATAAAAATTCAAAGTTTGAAAATTGCAAAATTTTCAAAATTTTCGCCATATTTGCATTTTTTTCAAAAATAAACGCAAGGTATATCGAAGAAATTTTACCACTAACGTGAAGTACAATATGTCACGAGAAAACAATCTCAGAATCGCGAAGATCCGTTGAAGCGTTCCAGAGTTATAACCTCATAAAGAGACAGTGGTCAGAATTGTAAAAATTGGCCCGGTCATTAACGTGCAAACCACCCTTGGGGGTGAAGGGGTTAAAGAGTGGTATAGTCTTGTTTGAATCATTCATATAGATATACCAAATAAATGGAGCTTAATAGGAAAACGTCTGGGAACTTGAATCATTATGAAGCACAAAAATAAACCTTATGCCAAACAGATATAAAACAAATGTACTAACAGATCTATCATCAGATGAAGATATTGATAAATCTCTGAATAATCAAAATGTCGTTTCTATTATTAGGTATTTGATAAACATAACTTACAAAGATAATAAATAAAAAAAAAAAAATTCCCCTTATAGAGAAATGTATATCTACAGAGGCTCCATAATTAGGCTCCAAATGAAATAATGACTAGAATAGCAAATAACCACTCAGCAGTTAAATAGGATGTATAGCTTAAGCAGAGATTTTATAAGATATCATGACTGTGTTCCCGTTTAGATGTTAACTATCAGTCATGCAGCCACTCAGCAATTGCATGGGATATAACTCCAAATCATGTGTAACTCGACGCGTTTCTCCTCTTCCGAGGTTCATCAGGAGTAAGATAACATATAGGAGTACTTAGCTTCGATCACTGAGGATACAGCCAGACATGGGCGTACCCACCGTGGGGCAGGGGGGGCCCTGGTTGTCTCAGCCACACTGGGTCCTAGTGCCCTCTGTGTGCAGACACTGGACACTTCCTGCTCCTGCCTCAGCCACTGCCTGCAGCTTCATGGTAAGAAGGGATGGAATTTATTAAATTCATTCTGCTCAGGCATGTCATGGTCACTGTGGGGGAATGTGAGAGGATGGGGATATTGTGAGAGGGTGGACAGGTCACTGGGGTTGAATGTAAGATGGGGGTATTGTGGGGCTAGGGCACTGGGGGTTTACTGTGAGAGGATGGGGGTATTGTGGGGACTGAAGTGGGGAGGGGCAACAGAGCACTGAGGGGTGCATGTGAGAGGATGGGGGTATTGTGGGGTCTGGGACAGAACACTAAGGGGTGCATGTGAGACGATGGGCTGTTGGGGTGTGGATGGGGGACAGGGGAGGTAGGGGGCTTTTTTTACTTGTGAGCTCCTTAATACTTTCATAATAGATTAATATTTCAGTATTATTATAACAAGGGCACAGACAGACGGCCGTATAACTCATGCGAGGATCGCACTGCAATCCTCGGACTTGCTGGTACCGCTCCTGACATGAGCGCGACTGCCATGTATAATATATGGTATATACAGCGTAGTGTCGCATACACTGCTGTATTATCTAATATATAAAGCTGAATGTATGTATGTGTGTATGTATGTGGGTATGTTTGTCCGGGATTGGAATCCGCACCGTCGCACTTACGGGCATGAAATTTTGCACGCCCGCACGTCTCGACCCCGAAAGCGTCCTAGGCTATGTTTTGAATCGAAATTTTAACCCCGCGCGTTCCAAATCGCCAAACAATTTTGGCCCTATCTACATAATGGGGAGAAAGCTGAATGCTTGTGTGTATGTCCGGCATAGGAATCTGCATTTACGGGCATGAAATTTTGCACACCCGCACGTCTCGACCCTGGGAGCGTCATAGGCTAGGTTTTGAGTCTAAATTTTAACCCCGCGCATTCCAAATCGGCAAATAATTTTGGCCCGGGATAGGAATCTGCACCGTTGTACTTACGGGCATGAAATTTTGCATGCCCGCACATCTCAACCCCAGGAGCATCATAGGCTATGTGTTGAATGGAAATTTTAACCCCCACACGTTCCAAATCGCCAAACAATTTTGGCCCTATCTACATAATGGGGAGAAAGCTGAATGCTTGTGTGTATGTGCGGCATAGGAATCTGCATTTACGGGCATGAAATTTTGCACACCCGCACGTCTCGACCCCGGGAGCATCATAGGCTGTGTTTTGAGTCGACATTTTAACCCCATGTGTTCAAAATTGCGCGCATTAAAAACACACACACGTCTGGTATTTTTATCTTTTAAAAATAAATATCTGATTAATAACCAGCCAAACTACAAGACCAATTTGTTATAAATTTGCCATATAGGGAAATAAGCCACATGTCAGTCACATGAGCTGTATATTATTTGTATGTGTGAGGTAATATATACTGCCAGAGGGGAATGTTTTCTGTTGGCTGGAGAATTATCAGGCTGCCTATAGCAACCAATCACAGCTCAGCTTCTATTTTGCGACAGGACATTAATATGACCATATAGGGAAATAAGCCACATGTCAGTCACATGAGCTGTATATTATTTGTATGTGTGAGGTAATATATACTGCCAGAGGGGAATGTTTTCTGTTGGCTGGGGATTTATCAGGCTGCCTATAGCAACCAATCACAGCTCAGCTTCTATTTTGCCATAGGTCATTAATATGAGCTCTGTTTGGTTACTATAGGCAACAGAGGACATTGTCAGTATAAGAAAGCTTGTGTGAGGTAATAGGATTTCAGTTACTATGCTTGGCCAATGTTGGTGTAATGACTGATGTAAGTCACATCACCTGTATGTGGGAGGATATATATATAGTAGCAGCCACAGCTTTGTCCTTCTATGTTGCTATCCTGATGAGGGCACAGTTAAGTACATTAACCCGGGCGAAGCCGGGTACTACAGCTAGTACAATATACAATAGTACTAATGCTCCATACCTAATATGCAGGATAATGTACAGTGTATATGATGTAACCTGTATAAGATGCGACATTGGCTTGCCCCCCCTAGTTTTGATCCTGGGTACGCCCATGCAACCAGATAGTCAGGGCGATCCCCTCTTTTTGGTATGATGTCTAAAGTAGATACAATATATGATTACACCCCTCGTAAAGTCAAAACAGGTGAAACATACCTCACCTGTGATCGATCTGACCGGCATGCATGGAATGTCTCAGCGTGCGTCTCAAGATGCGTTCCAGAGTCATTTCTACTCCCCCTCCCACAATGATCATGTGGGTAATGACGCGCTCAGGTTTGTACCAATCATCTAACTTCCCAGTATACTGCTGATGTTCAGTGCAGACAAGTGCGTTATGTCTCACTTGTGACAAACCCAGACAACGCGCCAGTAATGACTCGGCGTGCGTCTCAGGAGGCGTTCCACAGAACTAATGATTACACCCCTCATAAAGTAAAAACATACCTCACCTGTGATCGATCTGACCGGCATGAATGGAATGTCTCAGCGTGCGTCTCAAGATGCGTTCCAGAGTCATTTCCACTCCCCCTCCCACAATGATCATGTGAGTAATGACACGCTCAGGTTTGTAATAATCACGTTAAGCGGCCATTCATATAACTTCCCAATATACTGCTGATGTTCAGTACAGACAGGTGCGTTATGTCTCACTTGTGACAAACCCAGACAACGCGCCAGTAATGACTCGGCGTGCGTCTCAGGAGGCGTTCCACAGAAATAACCACCTCTGTTACTAATATGATCACGTGAGTGATAACGCTAATACGTCTGATCAAAGATTTAACCTACGTGTCCCATAGTAATATAGAAGTTACGAGGCAATTTTAAAATATACAATCATGGATCCGTATGCAGTTATTATTATAACAAACAGTACCTGTCCAGAAAGGACACTGAACATAAAGAAGGGGAGGGGGAGAGGGGAAAACACATTCATTATTTTAACCATAGAGATAGATCAATACCATTAGCCCTGTCTGTAAGGGGCTAAAAATACATTTGATAATTATAAAAATTCAAAGAAATAATATCTGCAGGAGCATCTATGAAAAGAATATATATATTCCCCCTATGATAATGGGAGAAATAAAACAGATGAGTAAAACCTCATATAAGGTGTAATGCAAGACCTGACCCATTCGGGTCGGTTAGTTTCAAAGGTTAAATATTGTCAGGTCCACTCAAAAATCAAAAGACAACAAAGGAAATAAAATAAAGAATGTATTTACATAATCACTAAAAGGGACAGAACATCATTATAGAAAACAGTTGAACTGCATTTGTTCATTTAGGCCCTTGGGAAATACTGTCTCGAGCCTATAAATCCATCCCAATTCTTTTTGTAATATTTTCTTGTTCCAGTCACCACGGCGTACAGATGGCGAAATCACCTCTATGACATAAAATTTAAAGGAATCTAGATTACTTTGGTGTATTTCCCTAATATGTCTGGAGATTGCGGTTTCCCTTTTATTCCGGATATCACCCACATGATCACCAATACGTCTTCTCAGTTCCCTTTTTGTTTTTCCCACATAATTAAGTGGGCAGGAGCAAGTAAACAAATAGACTACACCGCTGGTTTTACAATTAGCGAAGTGTCTATTCTGAAAGGTATGACCTGTTGAGACGCTGGAGAAGGTTTTACCAACTCTAACATAATTACAAAAGGAACAACTGCCACATCTAAAGGTACCTACAGATCTCCTATCCAACCAAGTCCCCTTTTTGGGAGGAGGAGTATAGAGGCTATGCATTAATTGATCACCAATGGACCTGCCTCTCCTATATGTAATTCCAGAGGCGTCCGTAAGAAGTCACATATTTCACTATCCGCTTTTAAAATATCCCAATATTTGCTAATAATATCGCGGACTTCTCGAGAGTGACTATCATAATTACCAATGACACGTGCGTATTCGTCTGTCTTTTTTCCCTTTGGGCACAAAAGGTTACTCCTCGTACACTTCTCTGCCTCTTTAAAAGCATCTTGGAGGACATTCTTGGGATAATCCCTCTCCAGAAATCTATTTCTAAGCTCCTTGGCTTGTCTATAGAAATTAGATGGATTGGAGCAATTTCTTTTAACCCTGAAGTATTGTCCTTTAGGAATTCCCCTGCGCAAACTCTGGGGATGGTAACTTCTCCAATTCAGAAGATTATTAGTGGCAGTCGGTTTCCTGTAGGTTTCAGTTTCTAATAGACCATTGTCACTATTTCTAATCTTGATATCCAGGAAATTGATAGACACTAAATCAGCCTCACATGTAAATTTTAAACCAAGATTATTCTGATTAAGTTCCTTAACGAATAAGTCAAAGGATGGTCTATCCCCTGCCCAAAAGATCAGAATATCATCAATGTAGCGCCACCAGATAATTATCTGGGGCACCACCAGGCAGTTCTGTCCTCACCAAAAACAATGGTGTCCTCCTACCAGCCCAGGAGCAAATTTGCATAGGTGGGTGCACAAGGGCTACCCATCGCGGTGCCCCTGAGCTGGTGGTAATGGACACCGTCAAATAGGAAATAATTGTGTGTTAGGACAAATTCTAACAATGTACATATAAACTTATTATGCAAATTGCAATGTGTCCCTCTAGATTTCAAAAAGAATTCCACCGCCTCCAATCCCTTGTCGTGGGGGATGCTACTATACAGAGCTTCGACATCAATAGAAGCCAAAAGTGTGCTTTCCTCAAGTGATATGCCCTCGATCTTTAAAAGAAGGTCCGGGGTGTCCCTAATGTAGGATGGTAAGGCAGTTACAAACTGTCGTAATACTTTATCAATATAAACCCCACAATTCTGGGTAATAGAGTCATTCCCTGATACAATGTGGCGTCCTTTCTTTATTACTTGAGACCTAGGTATATTGTCTTCATCTTATTTTTAAGATCTGACTATATAGTTGGGATATATAAGAATCAACTTATTCAATTCAGCCCGCACTTCATGAAGACATAAACATCATTATTCTTTATCTTTCTCACCTACCATTTTCATTTCTATCCTCACCCCCTGCCACCTTAGGGCCCTATAGGGTGAGCAGGGTGAGCCGTCGAGGAGCGGGGGCGCCACTGCGCAGGTTCTAGGGTGCCAACCTCCGCTGGTAGGTAGGGTAATACAGGCCATTGTAGGGATAAGCACGACCCTCTGGTGTTTTTTCACTTATTTATTGTATGATGTTTTTTTGCCATTTGGCTTAGTATTGTTCTATTTTTTAACGGCTATAATAAAGGTTGTTTTTATAATATAAGAGGAGATACGGTGATCCTAGTTAAATTGATCTCTTTCTGATACATTTATACTACTGTGATATATTTAGATTTTTTGCTTTTTCATGGCTGGTTTTTTGTCAGGTCCTATCAATAGAGAGACATGGGCATTGGATGCTAGAGATGTATTTACTGAACACACGGGTACTAGTGGTTCTACTGAAACACCGGATTTGGCTGAACTTTTCCACAAGTTGGCAGGTTGTTATAGAGATAACATTAAATCTTGGTGGGAGGTTCAATCTTTTGAAAATTACATAAAAAATAGGATAATACCTAAGGGTCTACGGATTAACATTGTACCAGCTAAGAGAAGTAGAACCCCAGAACTTATTCAAGCGTGGCACAAGGAACTCGTGGAAAGTTCAATCAGATTTATGCAGATTTTACTAATTGAAGAAAAATTGACTTTTGAGAGGACAAGTAAGAAACTTACTGAACTAATAGAGGATATTTCTAAGTTCAGAAGTGATGCTGACTTTTATAGGAGAGAATCGATTCTGCAGACTAATATTGAAAGATATCAGGCTGACATCAAAGAAAGGAAACAAAAACAGTTTAATAGAGACAACTGGGATTTCAAGAACAACAGGGTATACACTCAGTTAGCAGAAGATAATAGTAACAAGTCTGTAGAGAGTACTGATATTTCATCATCAGACGTCAGTGACAACGAAAGAGGTAACAAGATAGATACTTTCACACAAGATCACAACGTGAAAGATGGGGGCGATCAGGCAGAAGACGACATGGAAGGGGAGGTGGAGGTTTTCACACATCATACAATGCACCTTCTGGTACCTCCTCCACTGCCTCCTCTATTGTTCAACCTTTTTTAGAGAAGAGGAATTTTGGCACCCCATATCATCTGAGAGAGCGAATTGGGAATCCCAGACGCTGATGGGACAGATGAATGATAATAGAATTATCAATTTGACCTCCTATGAGTTAACAGACATAGAGAAATTAGTTTTATCTAAAGGATTCTCTTTTGTCCCTACAAATCGCTATGATGACTTTTCTTGGATTAAAGACATTAATCTTTTTTGTAGAAATTTGAAATGGAAGAGATTTTTCAAAATTCATGATCGAGCCCAATGTATTTCTATGGGCATTGACATGGAGGAATTACCAGGTGTGAGATTGCTGGCTGATTTGTTTGAAGAAGGCCAGAGACCTGAGGGACTAGGACCTTTTACAGATCTAAGACCTAAGAGCACCAAGATGCCTCCCTTGTCGGACAATAACAGCATTGATATCTTTTTGAAACTTGTCACGGCGGACCTCAAAACTCTCAGAAACATGAGACAAAGGAGACAAAGTAATTTATCATATGTGGAGAGGAAGGCCTTAGATGGTCTCTCTTCAAATAAAGATCTAATTTTCAAAAAGTCCGACAAGGGAGGTAATATTGTGATTTTGAACCATGATAACTATAAAGAAATGTGCAATATGATATTAAGTGATAGATCTACCTATGGAAGGTTACGGGGTGATCCTACTGATGTATTCAATGATAAACTAGAGGTTATCTTGGATGGTGCCTTACAATCTGGCATTATTTCTAGGAATGAAAAGGGGTTTATGTTTCGGACAACACCTACTGTCCCTATATTTTATGCCCTTCCGAAAGTTCATAAGGGCCTTTCTCCCCTGAAAGGACGCCCCATTGTATCAGGGAATGACTCTATTACCCAGAATTGTGGGGTTTATATTGATAAAGTATTACGACAGTTTGTAACTGCCTTACCATCCTACATTAGGGACACCCCGGACCTTCAGATTGAGGGCATATCACTTGAGGAAAGCACACTTTTGGCCTCCATTGACGTTGAAGCCCTGTATAGTAACATCCCCCACGACAAGGGATTGGAGGCGGTGGAATTCTTTTTGAAATCTAGAGGGACACATTGCAATTTGCATAATAAGTTTATATGTACTTTGTTAGAATTTGTCCTAACACACAATTATTTCCTATTTGACGGTGTCCATTACCACCAGCTCAGGGGCACCGCGATGGGTAGCCCTTGTGCACCCACCTATACAAATTTGCTCCTGGGCTGGTGGGAGGACACCATTGTTTTTGGTGAGGACAGAACTGCCTGGTGGTGCCCCCAGATAATTTTCTGGGGGCGCTACATTGATGATATTCTGATCTTTTGGGCAGGGGATAGACCAGACCATCCTTTGACTTATTCGTTAAGGAACTTAATAATAATAATAATTTAATAAACTAATAATCTTCTGAATTGGAGAAGTTACCATCCCCAGAGTTTGCGCAGGGGAATTCCTAAAGGACAATACTTCAGGGTTAAAAGAAATTGCTCCAATCCATCTAATTTCTATAGACAAGCCAAGGAGCTTAGAAATAGATTTCTGGAGAGGGATTATCCCAAGAATGTCCTCCAAGATGCTTTTAAAGAGGCAGAGAAGTGTACGAGGAGTAACCTTTTGTGCCCAAAGGGAAAAAAGACAGACGAATACGTACGTGTCATTGGTAATTATGATAGTCACTCTCAAGAAGTCCGCGATATTATTAGCAAATATTGGGATATTTTAAAAGCGGATAGTGAAATATGTGACTTCTTACTGGACGCCCCTGGAATTACATATAGGAGAGGCAGGTCCATTGGTGACAGGGTCGGACTGGCCCACCGGAGAACCGGAGGATTCTCCAGTGGGCCCTGGCATCTGGTGGGCCCTGGCACCTGCTGGCATACAGGGGCCCCCAGCCGGTGGCGTGTCGCTAATAGCGGCACGCCACGCAGCTACCATGGGGGCCCCGTGCTAGCGGAGCAGCAGTGGGTGACAGGAGGCAGGAGCCCCTGTCCCCGCTGCTAAAGAGAAATTAATATTCACTGCTTCCCACGCCCACATGGGCGTGGGAAGCAGTGAATATCATTTCACTTTAGCGGCTAAGATTGCCAGGGCCTCACGCTCCCCCAGGGGCCTCCAGCTCCCACAGGGGCCCCCAGGCAGCCGCTATGCGGCAATAAGTCAGGGCCGGCGCCACCCTCAATCTTAACGGTGAATGGAGAGAGAGCGTCATCTGACGCTCTCTCTTCCATCAGTCCCCTCTGCTTCTCACTCACAGCGGGTGCGCGATGACGTCACTTCATCGCGCACCCGCTGTGTGTGTGTCTGGCAGACGGCAGCTCCTGACACTGAAGCAGAGCCGCTGCCGGAATCAGCGTGGGAGCGAGGAAGAGAGGTGAGTATTGTGTTTTTTTTTTTATATCTATCTATAGCTATCTATCTATATCTATCTATCTATCTATCTATCAATTATCTGTCTGTCTATCTATATCTATAGCGTTACACCCTATGAGGGGGGCAGCATTATCCCCATGAGGGGGGCAGCATTATCCCCTATGAGGGGAGCAGCATTATCCCCATGAGGGGGGCAGCATTATCCCAATGAGGGGGGCAGCATTATCCCCTATGAGGGGGGCAGCATTATCTGTTGTGAATAGGTTGGAAATGAGTTCTGAGCAGAAGCTCCCTCTGGTGGTTACAAACGGTACTGGACTGTCCAGTGAAGATTGTGAGGATTGGGAATCAGGTGTTACTGACTGGTCTTATATAAGGGAGTCGCCTTCCCATCAGGGTTGCCGGTGAGCAATTGTTCTGGTCTCAATCCTTGATTCCTGTTTCCTTGGTAGCCTGCTGTGTCGTGTCTGAATCTCCTGCTTACAAATAAGACATTTTCTTCTTTTTGTTTTTGTGCTTGATTTTTGCATTTTGTCCTTCACTTCTGTGGGGGCCTTCAGGGTCACCTCTGGGGGCTTTTGCCCTCTCAGTTCAGTTCAGCCACTGTTGTTTGTACATTTGCTTTTTCCAGTTTTTTCAGTGGCTGCTGTTTTGTTTTTGGTTACACCAGAGAACTAATTTAGGTGGTAGAGGTCGTGTGATCTCAGGTGTTTTTGAAATTAGTAGAGTTGGTGCTTTTCAGGGTTTTTTGGGATTGCAGTAAGTGCCCTTCCTATCCTTTTCTATTTAGTAAGTTTGGGCCCCAACGTTTGCTCATACTATTTTCTGTCTGTGTCAGTATTTCTTCTTGTCTAACCGCCATTACATGTTTGGGGGCTTCCTATGTTCTTTGGGGATCTGCTCCGGGGCAGATAGCTTTCCTCTTTCTATCTTTAGGTGTAGTTAGTTTCTCAGGCTGTGACGAGGCGTCTAGGACCAACGTAGGAACGCTCCACGGCTGCCTCTAGTTGTGGTGGTTAGTCAGGGTACTGCAATCTCATAGTTTCCAACTGCTCTGGTGTATTTCCTTTTTGACTGCTCTCCTCAGCTACCAAATCATAACAGTATCACCGGCCTAAACTGAAAATTATATGGTACTCACAGAAGGGAAAAGTATTGTGGAAAGAAAAAAAAAAAAAAGTTGTCAGAGTTGTCAGAGATTTTTTTTTTTTTTTTTCTGTTTGTTTCATTTTTTTTTCCCTCTGTATCTCGGTGCTGAGGAGGATTTTTTTTTCTCTCTCAATGGAGTTTGCACAGTTGTCTGGCCGTGTGGATCAGCTTGCCACTGAAGTTCGGAGTATTGCTACCTATCTTGCTAGGTTGCCTGTTGTGGAACCTAGGATTCCCATGCCAGATTTGTTTTTAGGGGATCGAGCTAATTTTCAGAATTTCAAAAATAACTGTAAATTGTTTTTTGCCTTAAAATCTAAGTCCTCAGGGAACGCAGCGCAGCAGGTTCAAATTGTCATCTCTCTCCTGCGCGGCGACCCTCAGGATTGGGCTTTTTCCCTGACACCTGGGGATCCTGTTTTGAGTGATGTTGATGCGTTTTTTCAGGCTTTGGGGTTATTGTACGATGAGCCTAATGTCACTGATCAAGCTGAAAAAACTTTGTTGGCATTAAGTCAGGGGCTTGAGGACGCTGAGTTATACTGTCAGAGATTCCGTAGGTGGGCAGTCCTGACCAAATGGAATGACGACGCTTTGGCAGCTCTTTTTCGGAAGGGACTGTCAGATAATGTAAAGGATGTTATGGTGGGATTCCCTGTTCCCGCTGGTCTCAATGATTCTATGTCATTAGCGATTCAAATTGACAGACGTTTGCGTGAGCAGAAAGGTATGCGTGGAATAATGTTGCCTTGTGAACCTGCTTCTGAATCCATGCAGTGTGATAGAGTGGTTTCTGGGGCACAGCGTCATGAATTTCGAAAGCGCAATGGGTTATGTTTCTACTGTGGTGATGCCTCTCATGCTATTTCAGTCTGCCCTAAGCGGGGAAGACGTTTTGCACGCTCAGTTGTCTTGGGTAGTGTTCAGACTAAGTTTTTATTAACTGTTACCCTGATATGCTCTCTGTCCTCATTTTCTGCTCAGGCTTTTGTTGATTCTGGAGCAGCTATTAACCTGATGGATTTTGATTTTGCTAAACGTTGTGGGTTTCCCTTGATACCCCTACGGAAGTCTATTCCCCTACTGGGGATCGATTCTACCCCTTTGGCTGAGAATAAACCTCAGTTCTCTACTCAGGTGATAATGAGGGTAGAACCTGATCATCAGGAGAGTTGCAAATTTTTGGTTCTGTATAATCTGCATGACATTATCGTACTGGGTTTCCCTTGGTTACAGTCTCATAATCCTGTTTTGGATTGGAAATCTGTGTCTGTTACCAGTTGGGGCTGCCAATGTGTTAATACCAACACTCCTGTTTTTTCTGCCTCCCCCCAGGCTCAGGATGTTCCTGACTTTTTGATTGATTTTTCTGATGTGTTTAGCGAAAGTAAATCTGCATCCTTGCCTCCCCATAGGAGCTATGACTGCGCTATTGAATTAGTGCCTGGTAGTAAATTCCCTAAAGGCCGCCTTTTTAACCTGTCTGTACCTGAACATGACGCTATGCGGTCTTATATCAAGGAGTCATTGGAGAAGGGTCATATCAGACCATCCTCTTCACCCTTAGGTGCCGGTTTTTTCTTTGTGGCCAAAAAGGATGGTTCATTAAGGCCGTGTATTGATTATCGTCTCTTGAACAATATTACTGTGAAATATCAATATCCGTTACCCTTGATCTCTGACCTGTTTTCCAGGGTGAAAAACGCTACTTGGTTTACCAAGCTTGACCTCAGGGGGCATATAACCTTATTCGCATTAAGCACGGGGATGAATGGAAGACGGCATTTAATACCCCTGAAGGGCATTTTGAGTACCTTGTGATGCCCTTTGGGCTCACTAATGCTCCTTCTGTCTTCCAGTCCTTCATGAATGACATTTTCAGGGATTTTGTGGATAAATTTCTGATTGTTTATTTGGATGATATCTTGATTTTTTCCAATGACTGGGACTCTCATGTAAAACATGTTCGGACTGTGTTCCAGATTTTGAGAGAGAATGCTCTGTATGTGAAGGGATCAAAGTGTCTTTTTGGCGTTCAGAGGATCTCATTTCTGGGATTCATTTTGTCCCCATCTGTTATTGAAATGGACCCGGTCAAAGTTCAGGCCATCTGTGATTGGGTCCAACCTACTTCATTAAAGGCTCTTCAAAGATTCTTGGGTTTTGCCAATTTTTATCGTAAATTTATTGGTAATTTCTCGGTTATTGTTAAACCATTAACTGATTTGACCAAAAAGGGTTCTGATGTGGTGAATTGGCCTCCTGAGGCAGTCTCTGCATTTCAGGAACTTAAGCAGAGATTCACTTCTGCTCCTGTTCTACGGCAGCCTGATGTTTCTCTGCCATTTCAGGTGGAGGTTGATGCCTCTGAAATTGGGGCAGGTGCCGTTTTGTCCCAAAGAGATCCAGAGACCTCTAAAAGTAACCCTTGTGCCTTTTTCTCTCGAAAATTTTCTCCTACTGAACGTAATTATGATGTGGGTAATCGGGAGTTGTTGGCCATGAAGTGGGCTTTTGAAGAGTGGAGACATTGGCTGGAGGGAGCCAAACATCAGGTGGTGGTCCTTACGGACCATAAGAATCTAGTTTATCTGGAATCTGCCAAGCGACTTAATCCTAGACAGGCCAGGTGGGCCTTGTTTTTCACACGTTTTAATTTTGTGGTTTCATTTCTTCCTGGCACTAAAAATGTTAAGGCGGATGCCCTCTCGAGGAGTTTCCTGGCGGACTCTCCTGAGTTATCTGATCCTTCTGTTATTTTGAAAGAGGGTGTAGTTCTTTCCGCCATCTCGCCCAATTTGAGACTGGCTCTGGAGGGGTGTCAGGAGGACAAGCCCAAGCACTGCTCTGTTGGGAAATTGTTTGTCCCGGACCAGTGGAAAAAGAGTGTAATGTCTGAGATTCATTGTTCCACGTTGGCCGGTCATCCCGGAATTTTTGGTACCAGAGACTTGGTTAGTCGGTCCTTTTGGTGGTCTACCTTGTCTCGTGATGTCAGGGAGTTTGTGCAGTCCTGCGGGACTTGCTCTCGCTCCAAGCCTTGCTCTCGTTCTAGTGGTTTGTTGATGCCATTACCTGTGCCCAAGAGACCATGGACCCATATCTCTATGGATTTCATTTCCGACCTCCCTGTTTCTCAGAAAATGACCGTCATCTGGGTGATTTGCGATAGGTTTTCCAATATGATACATCTTGTGCCATTACCTAAGTTGCCTTCCTCCTCTGAATTGGTGCCGTTGTTTCTTCAGCACGTGGTTCGTTTACACGGTATTCCTGAGAACATTGTGTCTGACAGAGGAGTCCAGTTTGTTTCCAGATTTTGGAGGACCTTTTGTTCTAAAATTGGTGTTCAATTGTCTTTCTCCTCGGCGTTTCATCCTCAGACCAATGGTCAAACTGAGAGAACAAACCAGACATTGGAGACTTATCTAAGATGCTTTGTGTCTGCTGATCAGGATGACTGGGTCTCTTTTTTGCCTTTGGCTGAGTTTGCTCTTAATAATAGGGCTAGCTCTGCCACTTTGATGTCTCCATTTTTCTGTAATTCTGGGTTTCACCCTCGATTTTCTTCAGGACAGACGGAGGCTTCTGTCTGTCCAGGTGTTGACTCTGTTGTGGAGCGTATGCAGCAGATTTGGGACCAGGTAGTGGAGAGGTTGTCCCTCTCTCAGGAGAGGGCCCAGCGGTTTGCTAACCGGCATAGGACTGATGGTCCTCGGTTTAAAGTGGGGGACTTGGTCTGGTTGTCCTCAAGAAATATTCCTATGAGAGTGGCATCTCCTAAATTTAATCCTAGGTTCATTGGACCTTATAAGTTCATGGAGATTCTTAATCCTGTTTCTTTTCGTTTGCTTCTTCCAGGGACATTTAAGATCCATAACGTGTTCCACAAGTCCTTGTTGAAGAGGTTTGTTGAGCCAGTGGTTCCTACTACTGTGCCTCCTGACCCTGTTTTGATTGAGGGCAATCTGGAGTATGTGGTTGAGAAAATATTGAATTCTCGTTTTTCTAGACGGAAACTCCAGTATTTGGTTAAATGGAGCGGTTATGGTCAGGAAGACAATTCTTGGGTGTTTGCTTCGGACATCCATGCTAGGAGACTCATCCGTGCGTATCATAGAACTCATCCTGACCGACCTGGTTGCTCTAATGACGGTTCGGTGACACCTCCTCAAGGGGGGGTACTGTTGTGAACAGGCTGGAAATGAGTTCTGAGCAGAAGCTCCCTCTGGTGGTTACAAACGGTACTGGACTGTCTAGTGAAGATTGTGAGGATTGGGAATCAGGTGTTACTGACTGGTCTTATATAAGGGAGTCGCCTTCCCATCAGGGTTGCCGGTGAGCAATTGTTCTGGTCTCAATCCTTGATTCCTGTTTCCTTGGTAGCCTGCTGTGTCGTGTCTGAATCTCCTGCTTACAGATAAGACATTTCTTCTTTTTGTTTTTGTGCTTGATTTTTGCATTTTGTCCTTCACTTCTGTGGGGGCCTTCAGGGTCCCCTCTGGGGCTTTTGCCCTCTCAGTTCAGTTCAGCCACTGTTGTTTGTACATTTGCTTTTTCCAGTTTTTTCAGTGGCTGCTGTTTTGTTTTTGGTTACACCAGAGAACTAATTTAGGTGGTAGAGGTCGTGTGATCTCAGGTGTTTTTGAAATTAGTAGAGTTGGTGCTTTTCAGGGTTTTTTGGGATTGCAGTAAGTGCCCTTCCTATCCTTTCTATTTAGTAAGTTTGGGCCCCAACGTTTGCTCATACTATTTTCTGTCTGGGTCAGTATTTCTTCTTGTCTAACCGCCATTACATGTTTGGGGGCTTTCTATGTTCTTTGGGGATCTGCTCCGGGGCAGATAGCTTTCCTCTTTCTATCTTTAGGTGTAGTTAGTTTCTCAGGCTGTGACGAGGCGTCTAGGACCAACGTAGGAACGCTCCACGGCTGCCTCTAGTTGTGGTGGTTAGTCAGGGTACTGCAATCTCATAGTTTCCAACTGCTCTGGTGTATTTCCTTTTTGCCTGCTCTCCTCAGCTACCAAATCATAACAATTATACCCATGAGGGGGGCAGCATTATCCCCATGAGGGGAGGCAGCATTATCCCCATGAGGGGGCAGCGTTATACTCTATGAGGGTGGCAACGTTATCCCCATGAGGGGGGCAGCGTTATCCCCATGAGGGTGGCAGCATTATCCCCATGAGTGGGGCAGCGTTATCCCCTTGAGGGGGGCAGCGTTATCCCCATGAGGGGGGCAGCGTTATACCCATGAGGGGGGCAGCGTTATCCTCATGAGGGGGGCAGCGTTATACCCATGAGGGGGCAGCGTTATCCCCTATGAGGGGGGCAGCGTTATCCCCTATGAGGGGGGCAGCGTTATCCCCATGAAGGGGGCAGCATTATCCCCATGAGGGGGGGCAGCATTATCCCTATGAGGGGGGCAGCGTTATACCCTATGAGGGTGGCAACGTTATCCCCTTGAGGGGGCAGCGTTATCCCCATGAGGGTGGCAGCATTATCCCCATGAGTGGGGCAGCGTTATCCCCTTGAGGGGGGCAGCGTTATCCCCATGAGGGTGGCAGCATTATCCCCATGAGTGGGGCAGCGTTATCCCCTTGAGGGGGGCAGCGTTATCCCCATGAGGGGGGCAGCGTTATACCCATGAGGGGGGCAGCGTTATCCTCATGAGGGGGGCAGCATTATACCCACGAGGGGGCAGCGTTATCCCCTATGAGGGGGGCAGCGTTATCCCCTATGAGGGGGGCAGTGTTATCCCCATGAGGGGGGCAGCATTATCCCCATGAGGGGGCACCGTTATACCCTATGAGGGGGGCAGCATTATCCCAATGAGGGGGGCAGCATTATCCCCTATGAGGGGAGCAGCATTATCCCCATGAGGGGGCAGCATTATCCCCTATGATGGGGGCAGCGTTATACTCTATGAGGTTGGCTGCATTATCCCCTATGAGGGGGGCAGCGTTATCCCCATGAGGGGGGCAGAATTATCCCCTATGAGGGGGACAGCATTATCCCCATGAGGGGGCAGCGTTATCCCCTATGAGGGGGGCAGTGTTATACCCTATGAGGGGGCAGCATTATAACCTATGAGGGGCAGCATTATATTCTATGGGGGGGCTGCTTTATAATCTATGAGTGAGGCTACCCCAACTACTGCTACATAATTAAGACGTGTACTACCTTATATTATACCCGGATATTAGCGTGTTTTACCGCACAATTGGTGGTCTTGTATTTATTTCTATGTAGCTACATAGTGGGCCCCAAAAATGATTTTCTCTGGTGGGCCCAAGGTGTTCCAGTCAGACGCTGGGACTGCGGCTGCATCTGCCTCTGAATCTTGCGGCGTCATGGGGGCTGCGTTGGCATCAGCCGCTAGATCTTCTCCTGCATTAGACATTCTCTTCCCCCCTAGTGAATCTTAGCCAGGCTTTGAGTTTCCACTGGCTTACCAGGCTGTTGCTCCATCAGCGGGATGAACTGTGCACGCCGGGATTCCAGTCCTCAGTTCCCTGTTCTCTGCCAGCTGCTGTCTCCACGCACAGCACTTCTCTTTCACGCTCTTTCCGGCTCCGCCCACGATGGCACGCCCCTTCTGCTTCCCGCGCCGTGTGGCGCAGTTATGGCCGCAATGTCACAATTCAACAAAGTCTCTGGTACACAGTACCTGGCTATACCGGGGTACGGATTCTGTTCGTGACGCCAAGTTGGAGCGCCCGCCAGGAGTTTGTAAAAGAGCGCTTGTGACGCCACCTGTGGTACTCGGTAATAGAGATGAGCGACTTTGCCTCCGGGAGGGTCGAGTGGGGTTTCGGACCACCCGACTTTCACAAAAGTCGAGTCGAACTAAATTGGCCAACTATCGGAAAAAGTCGAAGGTCCAACTGAAACACGAAACCCAATGCAAGACAATGGGGAAGAAAAGTCGGCAGTGAGTGGAGGACAGTAAACACACCTACAGTGCCCATTTCAATGCCAACGACATCAATTCTTATTACTTAAGCTTGTCAACCTTCATTTACTTTATAATAATAATAACGCATTGAAAACTGTGGGTTATTTGGCTAAAGTTGTGAGAGGGTGCAGGGCTGGCTCCAGGTTTTCGTGGGCCCTGGGCCAAAGAGTCTCTGTGGGCCCCTTTAACACATACCTCAATTCATGATGCTCTGATGCGGCAGAGAAATATAGGTATAGTACAATGCCAAATACTTCACTTGTTACATTACATGAGTGATATCTATTTTAAATTCTACAATAGCTCAAAAACCAGACAGTATATTCCTCCATACAGTATTATGGGCACCACATAGTGCGCCATACAGAATAGTGAGCCCCATATATTGCTCCATAAATAATTGGTCCCATATAATGTTCCATACGGTATATGATGAGATCCACATAATGCTCCAGTGTTAGAACCCTCTTGTTAGGTTTTTTTTCAGTTTGCTGGTCACATGATCTTTTTTCCCTATTTAGTCCTGCTCCGCCCTTCTGGCTTTGCTGGACTTCATTGTATTATCTACTCTTAAGCTAGCCGGGTGCTTATGTGCCTTTCTCAGTCAGTTTTGCTTGATCTTAGGATCTCTAAGTAATTTGTTTTCTGTTTAATTATCCCTGCTACAATTTCTGTTAGGAGGTGTCCACCTTTTCTCCCAGTCCCTAGATCTTGTAGGGATTCCTCCCTCGCAACTATAGGTCTTCGTTCAGACTAGCTGAGGACTTTAGCGGGTCTGGTCGCAGGATCAGGTTCCCCGTTACATCATAGGGATCCAGCTTAGTTAATAATAATAATAATCTTTATTTATATAGCGCCAACATATTCCGCAGCGCTTTACAGTTTAACAAGTTCAAAACACAAGTCATAGGTAACAACGTTAACAATACAATAATTAAAGCAAAATAAGCCGACCCTGCTCGTGAGAGCTTACAATCTACAATGAGGTGGGGGAGATACAAAGTACAGGTGTATATATACAATGGTGCATTTACAATGATGGTCCAGCCATCTTGAGGGAGTGGGGGATGGATGGAGATAGTGAATGGGCTACACACACACACTTACACATAGAATGACTTTGGTTAGTGAATGTGATAGGCCGCTCTGAACAAATGTGTTTTGAGGGAGCGCCTGAAACCATGCAAATTGTGGATAGTCCTAATTTCTTGGGGTAGAGCATTCCAGAGGATTGGCGCAGCACGGGAGAAGTCTTGGAGTCGGGAGTGGGAGGTACGGATTAGTGCAGAGGTTAGTCGAACATAGTTTGCAGAGCGCAGCAGTCGGTTGGGCCGATAGATAGAAATTAGGGAGGAGATGTATGGGGGTGCTGCACTGTGGAGAGATTTGTGGGTGAGAACCAGTACTTTGAATTGGATCCTATAATGAATGGGCAGCCAGTGTAAGGACTGGCGAAGAGCGGGCGCGTCCGAGTACCGATTAGCCAGATGGATGACCAAGGCTGCTGCATTAAGGATGGACTGGAGAGGGGATAGTCGAGTAATGGGGAGGCCAAGTAATAGTGCGTTGCAGTAGTCCAGGCGGGAGTGGATCAATGCTACAGTGAGGGTTTTTGTTGTTTCCATTGTGAGGAAAGGGCGGATTCTAGAGATGTTCTTTAGGTGTAGACGGCAAGAGCGGGCAAGAGATTGTATATGGGAGGTGAAGGAGAGATTGGTGTCAAACATAACACCCAGACAGCGAGCCTGCTGCTGGGGTGTTATTATGGTGCCGCCCACAGAGAGGGAAATGTCAGATTTAGGGAGGTTATTAGACGGCGGGAGCAGAAGCAGTTCAGTCTTGGAGAGGTTAAGTTTCAGATAGAGAGCGGACATGATGTTGGAGACTGCGGACAGACAGTCGGTGGTGTTCTGTAGAACAGCGGGGGTAAGGTCGGGGGATGACGTGTATAGTTGTGTGTCATCGGCATAAAGATGGTACTGAAAGCCAAATCTGCTGATGGTCTGTCCAATTGGGGCAGTGTAGAGAGAGAAGAGAAGGGGGCCAAGGACTGAGCCCTGGGGTACACTGACAGTGAGAGGAAGAGGAGATGACGTGGAGCCAGAGAACGAGACACTGAAGGAGCGGTCAGAAAGATAGGAGGAGAACCAGGAGAGAACAGTGTCCTTAATACCTAGTGACTGGAGCCTAGACAGTAGGAGACGGTGGTCAACCGTGTCAAAAGCTGCAGAAAGGTCGAGTAGAATGAGCAGAGAGTGGTCACCGTTACGTTTTGCTGTAAGAAGGTCATTGGTCACTTTGATGAGTGCAGTTTCAGTCGAATGTAGGGGTCGGAAGCCGGACTGTGAAGGGTCTAGGAGGGAGTGAGTGGAGAGGTAACGGGTAAGGCGGGAGTATACTAGGCACTCCAAAAGTTTAGAGATGAAGGGGAGATTGGAGACCGGTCTGTAGTTGTTTGTGCAGGAAGGGTCGAGAGCGGGTTTCTTTAGTAGAGGAGTAATGATGGAGTGTTTGAAGGAGGATGGGAAAATGCCAGAGGAGAGGGAGAGATTAAAGATTGTAGTTAGGTGAGTTGTGACAACTGGAGAGAGAGACTGGAGGAGATGTGAGGGGATGGGGTCGGTAGTGCATGTAGTCGGACGAGAGGAAGAGAGGAGTCTGGAGACTTCTTCTTCTGTGATGGTATCAAATGTGGAAAGTGAGCCAGGGGAAATGCAGGGTGGGATGGGGGTCACAGCACTTGGTGGTTGAGAGCAGATTTCCTGACGGATAGTATCTATTTTTTCTATAAAGTGGGAGGCCAGGTCGTCAGCACAAATGTCTGTGATAGGGGCTTGTGCTTTTGGCCTGAGGAGGGAGTGAAAAGTGTCAAAGAGTTTCTTGGGGTTGTTCGCTAGTGAGGAGATCAGTGTGGTGAAGTAGGTCTGTTTGGCGAGGTGAAGGGCAGCATTATAAGTTCTTAACATGAATTTAAAGTGGATGAAGTCTTCTGGTGTGCGGGTTTTTCTCCAGAGGCGTTCAGCACTCCTAGAGCATCGCTGAAGAAGTCGAGTGTGCAATGTGAGCCAGGGCTGTTTTACTGTGTGTTTTTTAGGTTCTGAGGGTGAGCGGTGCTACTTGGTCAAGGGTGTTTCTAAGAGTGTCATTGTAGTGATGAACAGCCAGATCAGTACAGGAAAAAGAGGAGATTGGGGACAGCGATAAGTGTAGGGAGTCTGAAAGTGTCTGAGGGTTAATGGCTTGTAGATTTCTGAATGTGTGGTAGGTGGGAGTGCGCTGGGGTGGTGGAGGATTTGTGAGCGTGAAGGAGAGAATGTTGTGGTCAGAGAGTGGAAGCGGTGAGTTATTTAGGTGGGAGATTGAACAGAGGCGGACAAAGACCAGGTCAAGGGTGTTACCATCCTTGTGTGTCTCAGAGGTTGAAAGCTGTGAGAGGCCTAGAGAAGTGGTTAGTGATAGAAGCTGAGATGCAGATGTGGAAGTAGGGCTGTTAATGGGGATGTTGAAGTCTCCAAGGATAAGGGTTGGTAGTTCTGAGGACATGAAGTGCGGCAGCCAGGCTGAGAAGTGGTTAAGGAACTGGGTGGGCGAGCCTGGGGGCCGATATATGACCGCTACTCTGAGGGAGAGGGGATGGAAGAGCCTGATGGTGTGGACCTCAAAAGAAGGGAATGAGAGTGATGGAAATGGGGGGATGACCTGGAAAGTGCATTGTGGGGACAGGAGTATGCCAACTCCACCACCATGTCTGTTTGTGGGTCTCGGGGAATGGGAGAACTGTAAACCACCATAGGAAATGGCAGCAGGGGAGACAGTGTCAGAATCCTGAATCCAGGTTTCAGTGAGTGCCAACAGATTAAGAGAGTGGTTCAGAAAGTAGTTGTGCAGGAAGGGTAGCTTGTTGCATGCAGACCGTGGATTCCAGAGGGCACAATTGAAAGAAGGAGATGAGGGAGTGCAAGTAATATTAATAAGATTATTATGGTTTCGGTATGAGGTAGGGTAGGGATTGAGGTTGGGGGATGGTGGACCAGGGTTGGGGGAGATGTCCCCTGAAATCAGTAGGAGTAGGAAGATAAAGAGCAGGTAGTTTTTGGAATTGTAAGTAGGTTTTTTCTGTGATGTGTTTGGGCAAGATGGGCTGAGGTTTTTCAGGAAGGTGAGGAGTGTATGGGAGCTGTACATGGGAGAGGGAAGGATAGAGGGGCTGATGTGTATGAGTCGTGATGGAGGGGGGATGGGGCGGTGAATGTGGATGGCAAGGGAACACAGGAGGATAGGGATAAAATACATAATTAAAAAGAAGCAAAGTGTGGGGTACCTGATTCCAGTCCTGATTAATATATTGGTCAACTTACAGTCAAATTGCAGTCCAATTCTAGTCCAATTCATAGTATAGTAATTAGAAATCTGTAATTTGAAATATGGAATTTGAAATAGTAAGCCTGTGCAGACAACGTCTGTGCAGACGAATGGCTCTGAATATATCTGGGACTGAGGTGGATCAGCTGTGAGGGGGGATGTGGGCGTGATTACCCAGACCACATGGTCACAGATAAGCAAAGCTAATAAAAGAGGGGGGAAGGGACTGGCAGCTCAGGTATGCATGGGAGACACAAGGGGAAAGAATGCATTGTGAATACAGGAGGATGGGTAAGTGAAATGCCAGGGATATTATATGCACTTATTAAACAGTCAAAAACAGAGAAAAAGCTGCATAGATGATTGCATACCATGTAAAATTAAAGCAGTTCAAAAACACACACACAGCAATTTGGCAAAGCTGGAGATATTTGCTTCATACCATGTAAAATTAAAGCAGTTCAAAAACACACACACAGCAATTTGGCAAAGCTGGAGATATTTGCTTCATACCATGTAAAATTAAAGCAGTTCAAAAACACACACACAGCAATTTGGCAAAGCTGGAGATATTTGCTTCATACCATGTAAAATTAAAGCAGTTCAAAAACACACACACAGCAATTTGGCAAAGCTGGAGATATTTGCTTCATACCATGTAAAATTAAAGCAGTTCAAAAACACACACACAGCAATTTGGCAAAGCTGGAGATATTTGCTTCATACCATGTAAAATTAAAGCAGTTCAAAAACACACACACAGCAATTTGGCAAAGCTGGAGATATTTGCTTCATACCATGTAAAATTAAAGCAGTTCAAAAACACACACACAGCAATTTGGCAAAGCTGGAGATATTTGCTTCATACCATGTAAAATTAAAGCAGTTCAAAAACACACACACAGCAATTTGGCAAAGCTGGAGATATTTGCTTCATACCATGTAAAATTAAAGCAGTTCAAAAACACACACACAGCAATTTGGCAAAGCTGGAGATATTTGCTTCATACCATGTAAAATTAAAGCAGTTCAAAAACACACACACAGCAATTTGGCAAAGCTGGAGATATTTGCTTCATACCTGTAGGAAGAGGAGAAAGAGGAGAAACAGCTTGATTAGCGTGGTACAGATGACATTGCAGGAGCAATGAGTGGGCAAATGCATTCTAGAATTCTAGTCTAATTCATAGTATAGTAATTAGAAATCTGTAATTTGAAATATGGAATTTGAAATAGTAAGCCTGTGCAGACAACGTCTGTGCAGACGAATGGCTCTGAATATATATAGTTCTATTTTAGGGACAGAATTCCCATCTTTCCTTAGTGCTTGTAGCAGATCATAACAGTAAGTCCAGCCAAGAAAAGAAAAAAAAATCTCTAAGGAAAGATTTTCTGTTTCCATCATGGTGTCGGTTCAGGATTTGGCTCAACGTCTGCAGGGACTCTCTCTGGAGGTGGCTGAGATCCAGCAACACGTGAGTAGTTGTTCTGGAGCACATTTCGTGGAGCCAAAGGTACGTTTGCCTGATTTATTTTTTGGTGAACAACAAGATTTTTTTTCTTTTAAAAATGCTTGCTTGTTGTATTTCCGTTTGAGACCCAGATCCTCTGGTGATGAATCACAGCGCATAGGGTTCATAATGTCACTTCTGCGCAAAGAACCTCAGGACTGGGCCTTTTCTCTGCAACCTAGTGATCCATGCTTTAGATCAGTGGATAGTTTTTTTTCTGCTTTGGGGTTATTGTATGACGATGCTGATCGTGTTTCATCAGCTGAGACAGAATTGAGACGTTTGAGACAGGGATCAGGTAATGTGGAAAAATATTGTACTCACTTCCGAAAGTGGTCCACTCAGGTGGGGTGGAACGATTCAGCTTTGAAAAGTTTATTTCTTGCAGGGTTAAGTGAAAGGGTTAAAGATTTGCTTATTGCTTATCCTATACCTGGTAACTTGCAAGAGGCTATGCAATTAGCCATACGTGTGGATAGGAGACTGCGTGCAAGGGTTAATGAGAGTAAATCTGCCTTGTCAGCTCCAAGTCTGGAGAGGGACTGTACTGACATTGGAGAGCCGATGGAAATTGGAGCAATGGCACCTCACTCTCGGGAAAAAGACCGCAGATTTGCTGAAGGTTTGTGTTTCTATTGTGGCAAATCTGACCATTTCATTAAGAACTGTGTGCTTCGTATGAATAAAGAAAAAGAAAAAAAAATGAGGTCAGTTTCGCCCGTATAGCTTGTTTAAACAATAAAGGTGTCTTTCTTTCTGCTACCACTGCTGTTGAGGAGGAATTAATGGAGTTTCGGGTATTTGTTGATTGTGGTTCAACTCTCAATGTGATTGATGTGAAATTTTTGGAAAAACTAAAATTAAAACCCAAACTTCTGTCTTCCCCTATTAATGTCGTTTCTGTGGATGGTTCTCCCTTGAAAAATGTTACTCACCATATCTGTGAATTTCCTCTTACTATTAATGGTGTTCATCAAGAGAATTTGGATTTGGTAGTTTTGAATAATTTGCCCTCACCTGTGATTTTGGGGTTACCTTGGTTAAAATTGCACAATCCGGTACTGGATTGGTCTACCAATGAAATTAAGTCCTGGAGTCCTAAGTGTTATGACAAGTGTTGTAACGGGCGTATTGCTGCTGTGGATAAAGGGGAGCTACCTGTACCTATTCAGGATTTTTGGAAAGTTTTTTCTGATAAGGAATCGCAGGTATTGCCTCCTCATAGAGATTATGATTGTGCAATTGAATTTGTCCCTGGAGCAACTCTTCCTAAAAGTCGTTTATTTAATTTGACTATTCCTGAGAGAAAGGCTTTGGAGGAATACATACAGACAAGCTTGGCCGCCGGTCACATTAGGCCTTCCAAGTCTCCTGTGGCGGTTGGATTTTTTTTTGTTAAAAAAAAAAACGGCGGTTTACGGCCTTGTCTAGACTTTCGTGAGATTAATAAGATTACTGTACGCAATCCTTACCCACTGCCATTGATTCCTGATTTGTTTAACCAGTTAGAGGGGGCCAAGTGGTTCTTGAAAATTGATCTTCGAGGGGCATACAATTTGTTGCGAATGAAGGAGGGGGATGAATGGAAGACTGCGTTTAACACTCCACTGGGTCATTTTGAGAATATGGTAATGCCTTTTGGGCTTTCCAGTGCTCCGGCATTTTTTCAGAATCTTATTAATGACATCCTTGGACCTTTGATCGGCAGAAGTGTGGTTGTGTATTTGGATGACATTTTGATTTATTCACTGGATTTGGAGTCTCATTGGAGGAGTGTGCGTGAAGTATTACAGTTACTGAGTGATAATTCACTTTTTCCCAAGCTAGAAAAATGTGAGTTTGCTGTACAGAGACTTAGTTTTTTGGGCTACATTGTCTCCAGTGAAGGTTTTGAGATGGACCCGGTGAAAGTGCAAGCTGTGCAGGATTGGCCTAGACCTATTGGTATGAAATCAATACAGAGGTTTTTGGGGTTCGCCAATTATTATAGAAAATTCATTAAAAAATTTTCTGTGATTGTCAAACCTCTGACCGATCTCACCAGGAAAGGTGCTGATGCAGTTCAGTGGACTACTGAGGCCATTGAGGCTTTTGTGTTGCTAAAGGAGAAGTTCAGCTCTGCTCCCATCCTTACGCAGCCTGATGTGACTAAACCATTTTTGGTTGAGGTTGATGCTTCTTCTGTGGGGGTCGACGCGGTGTTGTCTCAGGAAAAGACGGATGGAGTACATCCCTGTGCTTTTTTTTCAAAGAAATTTTCTGAGTCTGAACTAAATTATGATATCAGTAATCGGGAATTGTTGGCAATTAAACTCGCAGTTGAACACTGGCGTCATTTTTTGGAGGGAGCTGAATTTCCCGTTCAAGTCTTCACCGATCATAAAAATCTGGTCTACCTTGATGCTGCCAAATGCTTGAATGCCCGTCAGGCTTGGTGGGCACTGTTTTTCTCGCGGTTTAATTTTACCGTTACTTACATCCCAGGTACTAAGAATGTTAAAGCTGATGCTTTGTCTCGCAGCTTTTCTCCTATGGTGGGTACTGAGGAGGAGGAGAACATTTTGCAAGAGGGGTTGTTATTGCTGTTTTGGACTCTGTGTTGGAAGATGAGATTCTTAAAGCACAGGAGAATGCCCCATCTAACACATCACATGGGAGGTTGTTTGTGCCTGGTACCCTGAGGAGAGATTTGTTTGTTGAATGTCATGACTTTCGGTTGGCAGGTCATCCTGGAATCTCTGAGACCAAGAGACTTGTGGGTCACAGCTTTTGGAGGCCTGGATGGCAGAAGGAAGTCATTAAGTGGGTGCGTTAATGCACTGTGTGTGCTAGATCTAAGTCTTCTCATACTCCTGCTGCAGGGTTTCTTTGCCCTCTGGAGGTCCCTAGTGCACCTTGGACACATTTGGCTATGGACTTTATTACTGACCTTCCCCCCTCTGAGGTTTCACTGTCATCTGGGTGGTCGTGGACCGTTTTAGCAAGATGTGTCACTTGGTTCCTTTCATCAAACTGCCCTGCGCTAAGACTCTCGCTAAGGCCTTTGTCAAGGAAATTGTCAGACTACATGGCGTTCCTACGGACATTGTTTCCGATAGGGGACCTCAGTTTGTGGCTCGTTTTTGGCGCGCCTTTTGTGACAGGTTGGGAGTTCATTTGTCGTTTTCATCCGGATATCATCCTGAGTCTAATGGCCAGACAGAAAGGAAAAACCAGGATGTTGAGCAGTTCTTGTGTTGTTTTGTGGCAGACAATCAAGAGGGGTGGTCTGAATTTCTGTCACTTGCTGAGTTTGCTCTTAACAACCATACATCCGCTTCTGCTGGTTGTTCGCCTGTTTTTTGTTGTACTGGGAGACATCCGTCGTTTGGGTCATTTTCCAAGTTGGGATCGGCTGTACCTGAAGAGGAGAATTTTTCTGGTGATTTGGAGAGAGTTTGGACTGATGTGCGTGGTAATCTTCAGGAGGCTAACAGAAGATCCAAACTGTATTTTGATAGAAAAAGACAAGAGGTTTTGTTTGCTTTTGGTGATGAGTTGCTCGGCCAGGCTTGTGGGGTACTCGGCACTGAGCCCGTTCACTTCAGTGGGGGATGTCACGGGTAGCACAGCTCGATCCGTGGCCCTGGGCGCTCACTGAAAAGGGGAATATTTACAGGGGATTGTAGGTTTGTAGAAATGTTTGTGACGCCACCTGTGGTTCCTGGTCAGGGTGACCAGCGCTGCAGGGTAGATCCTCTGAGGGGTTGTTACTGGGCAGCAAGGTGTTAAGTCTTCCACAGGCAAGACTGATCCCTCAGGGTATATGGCGGTGTAGGGGTGCAGGAGCAATAAGGCAGACACACACAAGAAAGTCTCTTTCTGTACCTTTACTGATGGTAGATGCAGGCACGTCCCGGGAAGCTGGCAGGGTGGAGGATGCACTTCCAGTAATCCCACTGAGTAGGTGTATGGCCTCCTTACTTCAGTTGTGTGTGAGTTTCTGACCTGTGTGAAACAAAGTCTAACTCTGTCTTCTTCATATACGCCCGGCTGACTTTGTGGTGAGGCCTTCTCTGGGATAGAACAGTGTCTCTGTATGCAGGGCCCTGCTAGACTCCGTCTTCCTGACCTCGGTTACGTATCAGCACTGCTGGGCCCCTGCGACATGAAGTCCCACAGGGTCTCTGGTATCTCCCACTAGCCGTGTAGATGCTAGCAAGCTCAGACCCCTGCGTCCGGTGGTGCAAAGTAGAGGTAAGCGATCAATGCTGTTTCAACCTCTGTCACTCTCTTTTCTTTCCACTCGTCGTTCGTCCTACTTTGACCTTCAGCATAAGCACACTAGTCTGTGGTAACCTGAAATCTGATCTCGTCTGAGGTAACTGCCGTTCAGAGATGTTCAGACTGTTCTCAGGTCACTAGACTTCTGACAAGTTCTCACAAGTTATCCTCTGACTCACAAGTTCTGACATGAGTGTCTACACTGCCTTATATGCTGCGGAAGAGCTCCCTCTGGTGGATCTGGGAACTAGTGCAGATGTTTTGTGTGCAAATGGGTCTTTGTGGGTTTACCTTGGTTGCATCCTCCTGGGAACATGTGGCTCCAGACACAGCTGGGCTACACAGTGACATGGTTTGGTTGTCGACTAAGAATCTGCGCTTGAGGATTCCATCTAAGAAATTGGGTCCCAAGTTTGTAGGGCCCTTTAAGGTGCTTCAGGTTATTAACCAATCTGCTGTTAAGTTGGAGCTTACTACCTCCTGGAAGATTAATCCGGTGTTTCATGTTTCTCTCTTGAAAAAAGCTGAGGTCTCAGATGGAGACGTCTCGGCCACTGTTCCCCTGGTGGTGGAGGACGGGCAATATGAGATTTCCCGCATCTTAAATTCTAGACGGTATAGAGGGAGTTTGCAGTACCTCGTCGCTTGGAAGGGTTATGGACCCGAGGATAACTCATGGGTGAGGGCGGATGATGTTTCGGCGTCTAGACTTGTCAGGGCGTTTCACAAGAGGTTTCCGGATAAGCCTAAGTCCTAGGGGATCCGGAGCATCCTCTTAGAAGGGAGGGTACTGTTAGAACCCTCTTGTTAGGTTTTTTTTCAGTTTGCTGGTCACATGACCTTTTTTCCCTATTTAGTCCTGCTCCGCCCTTCTGGCTTTGCTGGACTTCATTGTATTATCTACTCTTAAGCTAGCCAGGTGCTTAGGTGCCTTTCTCAGTCAGTTTTGCTTGATCTTAGGATCTCTAAGTAATTTGTTTTCTGTTTAATTATCCCTGCTACAATTTCTGTTAGGAGGTGTCCACCTTTTCTCCCAGTCCCTAGATCTTGTAGGGATTCCTCCCTCACAACTATAGGTCTTCGTTCAGACTAGCTGAGGACTTTAGCGGGTCTGGTCGCAGGATCAGGTTCCCCGTTACATCGTAGGGATCCAGCTTAGTTCTATTTTAGGGACAGAATTCCCATCTTTCCTTAGTGCTTGTAGCAGATCATAACATCCAGTATATGATGGGCCCCATGGATGATGCTCCAGTGTATGATGGGCCTATATAATGCTCCACATATAATGGGCCCCATATGATACTCCAGTATATGATGGGCTCCATGGCTGATACTCCAGTATATGATGGGCCTGTATAATGCTCCATTTATAATGGGCCCCATATGATGCTCCAGTATATGATGGGACCCATGGATGATGCTCCAGTGTATGATGGGCCTATATAATGCTCCATATATAATGAGCCCCATATGATGCTCCAGTATATGATGGGCCCCATGGACGTTGCTCCAGTGTATGATGGGCCTATTGTTAGAACGCTCCTGTTAGGTTTTTTCTATCTTGCTGGTCACATGTCCTTTTTTGCCTATTTAGTCCTGCTCCGCCCTTCTGGCTTTGCTGGACTTCATTGTAATTTATACTATTAACCCCTCTCTGACATCTGACGTACTATCCCGTCCATAAAACCCATGACAATCTGACCATGGACGGGATAGTATGTCATAGCGATCAGCTGCGCTCCCTGGGGGAGCGCAGCTAATCACCGCCGGGTGTCAGCTGATTATCACAGCTGACACCCGGGACTGTGTGCCAGGAGCGGTCACGGACCGCTCCCGGCACATTAACCCCATGCACACCGCGATCAAACATGATCGCGGTGTACCGGGGCACAGGGGAGCATCGCGCAGGGAGGGGGATCCAAGATGGCGCCAGGGTCCTGGAAGGAGGCGGCTTCCTCAGTGCCTGCTGTAAGCAGGCACTGAGAAGTCTGCAGCACTGCCTGTGAGATCGCTGGTCTCACAGAGTGCTGTGCACACTGTGAAACCAGCGATCTGACATTTTACAGTGATGTCCCACCCTGGGACAATGTAAAAAAGTAAAAAAATAAAAATAAACATGTGTAAAAAAAAATTCCAAAATAAATAAAAAAAAAAAGAAAATATTCCCCAATAAATTCATTTCTTCCTGTAAATAAAAAAAACAAAACAATAAAAGTACACATATTTGGTATCGTCGCGTCCATAACAACCCCCCCTATAAAACTGTCCCACTAGTTAACCCCTTTTGTGAACCCCTTAAAAAAATAAAATAAAAACAAAGCAAAAAATCAGTGCTTTATCATCATACCGCTGAACAAAAAGTGGAATAACACGCGATCAAAAAGACCGTTATAAATAAACATGGTACCGCTGAAAACGTCATCTTATCCCGCAAAAAACGAGCCGCCATACAGCATCATCAGCGAAAAAATAAAAAAGTTATAGCTCGCAGAATAAAGCGATGCAAAAATAATTATTTTTTATATAAAATTGGTTTTATTCTATAAAAGCGCCAAAACATAAAAAAATTATATAAATGAGGTATCGCCGTAATTGTACTGACCCGAAGAATAAAACTGCTTTATTAATTTTACCACACGCGGAAAGGTATAAACGCCTCCCCCAAAAGAAATTCATGAATTGCTGATTTTTGTTCATTCTAACCTTCCAAAAATCGAAATAAAAAGCGATCAAAAATGTCACATGCTCAAAAATGGTACCAATAAAAACGTCAACTCGTACCACAAAAAATAAGACCTCACATGACTCTGTGGGCCAAAATATGCAAAAATTATAGCTCTCAAAATGTGGCGATGCAAAAAACTATTTTTTGCAATAAAAAGCGTCTTTTAGCGTGACAGCTGCCAATCATAAAAACCCGCTATAAATGGTAAATCAAACCCCCCTTTATCACCCCCTTAGTTAGGGAAAAATAATAAAATTAAAAAAATGTATTTATTTCCATTTTCCCATTAGGGTTATGGTTAAGGTTAGGGTTGCGGCTAAAGTTAGGGTTAGGGTTGGCGCTAAAGTTAGTATTAGGGTTATGGTTGGGATTAGGGATAGGGGTGTGTTAGGGTTAGGTTTGTGGTTAGGGTTGGGACAAGGGTTAGGGGTGTGTTGGGGTTAGGGTTGGAGTTAGAATTGGGGGTTTCCGCTGTTTAGGCACATCAGGGGTTCTCCAAATGTGACATGGCGTCTGATCTCAATTCCAGCCAATTCTGCGTTGAAAGAGTCAAACAGTGCTCCTTCCCTTCTGAGCTCTGCCATGCGCCAAAACAGTAGTTTACTCCCACATGGGGTATCAGCGTACTCTGGACCCTAAGAGTTATTGTGCAATTTGTCCTATTTCTTCTGTTACCCTTGGGAAAATAAAAAACTGGGGGCAAAAATATCATTTTTTAAAAAAAAAATGATTTTTTTTATTTTTACGGCTGTACATTATAAACTTCTGTGAAGCACTTCGGGTTCAAAGTGCTCACCACACATCTAGATAAGTTCCTTGTGGGGTCTATTTTCCAAAATGGGGTCACTTGTGGGGGGTTTCCATTGTTTAGGCACATCAGGGGCTCTCCAAATGCGACATGACGCCCCAGACCATTCCATCAAAGTCTACAATCCAAAACGTCACTACTTCCCTTCCGAGCCCCAACGTGTACCCATACAGTAGTTTTCTCCCACATATTGGGTATCAGCATACTCAGGACAAATTGGACAACAACTTTTGGGGTCCAATTTCTCCTGTTACCCTTGTGAAAATAAAATATTGGGGATGAAAAAATCATTTTTGTAAAAAAAAAATATTTTACGGCTGTACGTTATAAACTTCTGTGAAGCACTTGGGTGTTCAAGTATCATCTAGATAAGTTCCTTGAGGAGTCTAGTTTCCAAAATGGTGTCATTTATGGGGGTTTCCACTGTTTAGGCAGATCAGGAGCTCTTCAAACACGACATGGCATCCAGCCAATTCTGCGTTGAAAAAGTCAAACGGCGCTCCTTCCCTTCCAAACTCTGCCATGCACCCAAACAGTGGTTTACCCCCACATATGGGGTATCAGCGTACTCAGGACAAATTGCACAATAACTTTTGGAGTCTTGTTACCCTTGGGAAAATAAAAATTGGGGTGAAAAGATCATTTTTGTGGAAAAAATATGATTTTTTAATTTTACGGCTCTACTTTATAAACTTGTGTGAAGCACTTGTGGGTTCAAATTGCTCACCAAAGATATAGATAAGTTCCTTAGGGTATCTAGTTTCCCAAATAGGGTCACTTGTGGGGGGTTTCCACAGTTTAGGCACATCAGGGGCTCTCCAAATGCAACATGGCGTCCAATCTCAATTCCAGCCAATTTTGGTTGGAAAAAGTCAAATGGTGCTCCTTCCATTCCGCGCTCTGCCGTGCGCCCAAACAGTGGTTCCCCCCACATATCGGGTATCAGCGTACTCAGGACAAATTGAAAAAAAACTTTTGTGGTCCAATTTCTCCTGTTACCCTTGGGAAAATAAAAATTAGTGACTAAAAATAATTTTTGTGGGAAAAAAATAGGATTTTTTATTTTCATGCCCGGGCATTATAAACTTGTGTGAAGCACTTGGGGTTCAAAGTGCTCACCAAAGCTCTAGATAAGCTCCTTAGGGGTCTAGTTTCCAAAATGTGGTCACTTGTGGGGGGTCTCTACTGTTTAGGCTCATCTGGGGCACTGCAAACGGAACATGACCCCCATCAACGTCTGCAATCCAAAACGTTACTACTTCCTTTCCAAGCCCTGCCGTGTGCCCAAACAGTTTCCCCCCCACATATTGGGTATCAGCATACTCAGAACAAATTGGACAACAACTTTTGTGGTCCAATTTCTCCTGTTACCCTTGGGAAAATAAAAAATTAGTGACTAAAAATAATTTTTGTGGGAAAAAATAGGATTTTTTATTTTCATGCCCGGGCATTATAAACTTGTGTGAAGCACTTGGGGGTTCAAAGTGCTCACCAAATCTCTAGATAAGTTCCTTAGGGGGTCTAGTTTCCAAAATGGTGTCACTTGTGGGGGGTTTCCACTGTTTAGGCGCATCAGGGGCTCTCCAAACGCGACATGGCATCCAATCTCAATTCCAGCCAATTTTAGTTTGAAAAAGTCAAACGGCGCTCCTTCCCTTATGAGCTCTGCTGTGCGCACAGACAGTGGTTTTCCCCCACTCATGGGGTATTGGCGTACTCAGGAGAAATTGGACAACAACTTTTGTGGTCCAATTTCTCCTGTTACCCTTGGGAAAATAAAAAATTAGTGACTAAAAATAATTTTTGTGGGAAAAAAATAGGATTTTTTATTTTCATGCCCGGGCATTATAAACTTGTGTGAAGCATTTGGGGGTTCAAAGTGCTCACCAAAGCTCTAGATAAGCTCCTTAGGGGGTCTAGTTTCCAAAATGTGGCCACTTGTGGGGGGTTTCTACTGTTTAGGCTCATCTGGGGCACTGCAAACGGAACAAGACCCCCATCAAAGTCTGCATTCCAAAACGTTACTACTTCCTTTCCAAGCCCTGCCGTGTGCCCAAACAGTTTCCACCCCACATATTGGGTATCAGCGTACTCAGGACAAATTGACTAACAACTTTTGGGGTCCAATTTCCTTGGGAAAAATCAAAAATTTGGGACTAAAAAATCATTTTTGTGGAAAATTGTTTCTTTTTTTTTTTCACACCCAGGCATTATAAACTTTTGTGAAACACTTGGGGGTTCAAAGTGCTCACAACAGATCTAGATAAGTTCCTTAGGGGGTCTAGTTTCCAAAATGGTGTCACTTGTGGGGGGTTTCCACTGTTTAGGCGCATCAGGGGCTCTCCAAACGCGACATGGCATCCAATCTTAATTCCAGCCAATTTTTGTTTGAAAAAGTCAAATGGCGCTCCTTGCCTTATGAGCTCTGCTGTTCGCACAGACAGTGGTTTTCCCACACTTATGGGGTATTGGCGTACTCAGGAGAAATTTCACAACAACTTTATCTGTCCATTTTCTTCTTTTACCCTTGTGAAAATAAAAAAAAGTTTGTAAAAGATAATTTTTGTGGCTAAAAAGTTAAATATTCATTTTTTCCTTCCACGTTGCTTCAGCTCCTGTGAAGCACCTGAAGGGTTAATAAACTTCTTGAATGTGGTTTTGAGTACCTTGAGGGGTGCAGTTTTTAGAATGGTGTCAATTTTGGGTATTTTATGCTATATAGACCCCTCAAAGTGACTTCAAATATGAGTGGGTCCCTAAAAAAAATGGCTTTGTAAATTTTGTTGTAAAAATGAGAAATCGCTGGTCAACTTTTAACCCTTATAATTTCCTAAGAAAAAAAAATTTTGATTCCAAAATTGTGCTGATGTGAAGTAGACATGTGGGAAATGTTATTTCTTAACTATTTTGTGTGACATATTTCTCTGTTTTAAGGGAATAAAAATTCAAAGTTTGAAAATTGCAAAATTTTCAAAATTTTCGCCATATTTGCATTTTTTTCAAAAATAAACGCGTTATATCGAAGAAATTTTACCAATAACGTGAAGTACAGTATGTCACGAGAAAACAATCTCAGAATCGCGCAGATCCATTGAAGCGTTCCAGAGTTATAACCTCAAAGAGACAGTGGTCAGAATTGTAAAAATTGGCCCGGTCATTAACGTGCAAACCACCCTTGGGGGTGAAGGGGTTGAGCTAGCCAAGTGCTTTGTTGCCTTACTCCAATAGTTTTGCTTGGTCTTCGGACCTCTATTTTCTATGTTGTTTGTTTTTCTTTTACTGCTACAACTTCTGCTAGGTGTCCATCTTTTCTCCCAGTCCCTAGTGCTTGTAGGGATCCCTCCCTCGCATCTATAGGTCTTCGTACAGACTAGCTGAGGACTTTAGCGGGTCTGATCGCAGGATCAGGTTCCCCGTTACATCGTAGGGTTCTAGCTTAGTCTTATCGTAGGGACAGATATCTCTTTCCTCCTTAGTGCTTGTAGCAGAACATAACAGTAAGTCCAGCCTAAAAAAAAAAAAAAATCTCTGAGGAAAGATTTTCAGTTTCCATTATGGTGTCGGTTCAGGAATTGGCTCAACACCTGCAGGGACTCTCTCTGGATGTGGCCGAACTGCAGCAACACATGAGTAGCTGTTCTGGAGAACATTTCGTGGAGCCAAAGGTACGTTTGCCTGATTTATTTTTTGGTGAACAACAAGATTTTTTTTCTTTTAAAAATACTTGCTTGTTGTATTTTCGTTTGAGACCCAGATCCTCTGGTGATGAATCACAGTGCATAGGGTTCATAATGTCACTTTTGCGCAAAGAACCTCAGGACTGGGCCTTTTCTCTGCAACCTAGTGATCCATGCTTTAGATCAGTGGATAGTTTTTTTTCTGCTTTGGGGTTATTGTATGATGATCCTGATCCTGTCGCATCAGCTGAGACGGAATTGAGACGTTTGAGGCAGAGATCAGGTAATGTGGAAAAATATTGTACTCACTTCCGACGGTGGTCTACTTAGGTGGGGTGGAACGATTCAGCTTTGAAAAGTTTGTTTCTTGCAGGGCTAGATGAAAGGGTTAAAGATTTGCTGATTGCTTATCCCATACCTGGTAACTTGCAGGAGGCTATGCAATTAGCTATACGGGTGGATAGGAGACTGCGTGCAAGGGTTAATGAGAATAAATCCTTTGCTATGTCAGCTCCAAGTCTTGAGAGGGTCTGTACTGACATTGGAGAGCCGATGGAGATTGGAGCGATGGCACCCCTTCTCTCAGGAAAAAGACCGCTGGTTTTCTGCAGGTTTGTGCTTTTATTGCGGCAAATCTGATCATTTTATTAAGAACTGTGTGCTTCGTATGAACAAAGAAAAAAAAAGAAGCTCAGTTTCGCCCGTATAGCCTGTTTAAACACTAAGGGTGTCTTTCTTTCTGCCTCTACTGCTGCTCAGGAAGAGTTAATGGAATTTCGGGTATTTGTCGATTGTGGTTCCACTCTGAATGTGATTGATGGGGGATTCTTGGAAAAACCTAAATTAAAACCCAAACCTTTGTCATCCCCTATTGCCGTGGTTTCTGTTGATGGCTCTCCCTTGAAGAATGTTTCTCACAAAGTCTGTGAATTTCCACTCACTATTAACCCCTTCACCCCCAAGGGTGGTTTGCACGTTAATAACCGGGCCAATTTTTACAATTCTGACCACTGTCTCTTTATGAGGCTATAACTCTGGAACGCTTCAACGGATATTCGCGATTCTGAGATTGTTTTCTCGAGACATATTGTACTTCACGTTAGAAGTAAAATTTCTTCGATATAACTTGCGTTTATTTTTGAAAAAAACGCAAATATGGCGAAAATTTTTAAAATTTTTCAATTTTCAAACTTTGATTTTTATTCCCTTAAAACAGAGAAATATATCACACAAAATAGTTAAGAAATAACATTTTCCACATGTCTACTTTACATCAGCACAATTTTGGAACCAAAATTTTTTTTTGTTAGGAAGTTATAAGGGTTAAAAGTTGACCAGCGATTTCTCATTTTTACAACAAAATTTACAAAGCCATTTTTTTTAGGGACCACCTCACATTTGAAGTCACTTTGAGGGGTCTATATAGCAGAAAATACCAAAAGTGACACCATTCTAAAAACTGCACCCCTCAAGGTACTCAAAACCACATTCAAGAAGTTTATTAACCCTTCAGGTGCTTCACAGGAACTAAAGCAACGTGGAAGGAAAAAATGAATATTTAACTTTTTAGCCACAAAAATGATCTATTACAAACTTTTTTTTATTTTCACAAGGGTAAAAGGAGAAAATGGACAGATAAGGTTGTTGTGCAATTTCTCCTGAGTACGCCAATACCCAATATGTGGGGGAAAACCACTGTTTGGGCACACGGCAGAGCTCGTAAGGGAAGGAGCGCCGTTTGACTTTTTCAAACTAAAATTGGCTGGAATTGAGATTGGACGCCATGTCGCGTTTGGAGAACCTCTGATGCGCCTAAACAGTGGAAACCCCCACAAGTGACACCATTTTGGAAACTAGACCCCCTAAGGTACTTATCTAGATCTGTTGTGAGCACTTTGGACCCCCAAGTGTTTCACAAAAGTTTATAATGCCTGGGTGTTAAAAAAAAAAAAAACAATTTTCCACAAAAATGATTTTTAAGTCCCAAATTTTTTAATTTTCCCAAGGAAATTGGACCCCAAAAGTTGTTGTCCAATTTGTCCTGAGTATGCTGATACCCCATATGTGGGGGGGGAACTGTTTGGGCGCACGGCAGGGCTTAGAAAGGAAGTAGTAACGTTTTGGAATGCAGACATTGATGGGAGTCATGTTCCGTGTGCAGTGCCCCAGATGAGCCTAAACAGTGGAAACCCCCCACAAGTGACCCCATTTTGGAAACTAGACCCCCTAAGGAACTTATCTAGATCTTTGGTGAGCACTTTGAAACCCCAAGTGCTTCACACAAGTTTATAATGCCCGGGCATGAAAATAAAAAATCCTATTTTTTTCCCACAAAAATTATCTTTTAGTCACTAATTTTTTATTTTCCCAAGGGTAACAGAAGAAATAGGACAAATTGCACAATAACTCTTGGGGTCCAGAGTACGCTGATACCCCATATGTGGGGATAAACTACTGTTTGGACGCATGGCAGAGCTTAGAAGTGAAGGAGCACCGTTTGACTTTTTCAACACAGAATTGGTTGGAATTGAGATCAGACGCCATGTCACATTTGGAGAGCCCCTGATATGCCTAAACAGCGGAAACCCCCCAATTCTAACTCCAACTCTAACCCCAACACACCCCTAACCCTAGTCCCAACCCTAACCACAAACCTAACCCTAACACACCCCTAATCCCAACCTTAACCCTAATCCTAACTTTAGCGCCAACCCTAACCCTAACTTTAGCCGCAACCCTAACCCTAATGGGAAAATGGAAATAAATACATTTTTCTAATTTTATTATTTTTCCCTAACTAAGGGGGTGATAAAGGGGGTCTGATTTACTATTTATAGTGGGTTTTTATGATTGGCAGCTGTCACGCTAAAAGACGCTTTTTATTGCAAAAAATAGTTTTTTGCATCACCACATTTTGAGAGCTATAATTTTTCCATATTTTGACCAACAGTCATGTGAGGTCTTATTTTTTGCGGTACGAGTTGACGTTTTTATTGGTACCATTTTTGAGCACGTGACATTTTTTGATCGCTTTTTATTTCGATTTTTGGGAGGTTAGAATGAACAAAAATTAGCAATTCATGAATTTCTTTTGGGGGAGGCGTTTATACCGTTCCGCGTGTGGTAAAATTGATAAAGCAGTTTTATTCTTTGGTCAGTACGATTACGGCGATACCTCATTTATATCATTTTTTTATGTTTTGGCGCTTTTATAGAATAAAAACAATTTTATATAAAAAATAATTATTTTTGCATCGCTTTATTCTGCGAGCTATAACTTTTTTATTTTTTCGCTGATGATGCTGTATGGCAGCTTGTTTTTTTCGGGACAAGATGACGTTTTCAGCGGTACCATATTTATTTATATCAGTCTTTTTGATCGCATGTTATTCCACTTTTTGTTCGGCGGTATGATGATAAAGCATTGATTTTTTGCTTTTTTTTTTTTTTAAGTTAAATAGTGAGACAATTTTATAGGGGGGGTCGTTACGGACGCGACGATACCAAATATGTGTACTTTTATTGTTTTGTTTTTTTTATTTACTGGAAGAAATGAATTTATTGGGAATATTTTTTTTTTAATTTATTTTGGATTTTTTTTTAAAACATGTTTATTTTTATTTTTTTTAACTTTTTTACTTTGTCCCAGGGTGGGACATCACTATATTTTATCAGATCGCTGGTGTGACAGTGTGCACAGCACTCTGTCACACCAGCGATCGCACAGGCATAGCTGCAGGCTTCTCAGTGCCTGCTCTCAGCAGGCACTGAGGAAGCCGCCTCCCTGCAGGACCCCGGCGCCATCTTGGATCCTAGTCCTGGGAGGGAGGAATCCCTCAGAACAGCGCGATTACATCGCGCTGTTCTGAGGGTCTCAGGGGAGCGCGCAGTGAGCCCCCTCCCTGCGCGATGCTCCCCTGTGCCCCCAGTACACCGCGATCATGTTTGATCGCGGTGTGCCAGGGGTTAATGTGACCGCTCCTGACACACAGTCACGGGTGTCAGCTGATCGCCTATGACGTACTTTCCCGTCCATGGTCAGATTGGCACAGGTTTCATGGACGGGATAGTACGTCTAATGTCAGAGAGGGGTTAATGGTGTTCACCAAGAGAATTTGGATTTGGTGGTATTGAATAATTTGCCTTCTCTGGTGATTTTGGGGTTACCCTGGTTGAAATTGCACAATCCGGTACTGGATTGGTCTACCAATGAAATTACGTCCTGGAGTCCTAAGTGTTATGATAAGTGTTGTAACGGGCGTATTGCTGCTGTAGTTAAGGGGGAGTTACCTGTACCTATTCAGGATTTTTGGAAAGTTTTTTCTGAGAAGGAATCGTAGATTTTACCTCCCCATAGAGATTATGATTGTGCAATTGAATTTGTCCCTGGAGCGACTCTTCCAAAAAGTCGTTTATTTAATCTTACTATCCCTGAGAGGAAGGCTTTGGAGGAATACATACAGACAAGCTTGGCCGCCGGTCACATTAGGCCTTCCAAGTCTCCTGTGGCTGTTGGATTTTTTTTTGTTAAAAAAAGGACGGCGGTTTACGTCCTTGTCTAGACTTTCGTGAGATTAATAAAATTACTGTACGCAATCCTTACCCACTGCCATTGATTCCTGATTTGTTTATCCAGTTAGTGGATCTCTAAAATTGATCTTTGGGGGGCATACAATTTGTTGCGCATGAAGGAGGGTGACGAATGGAAGACTGCTTTTAACACTCCTGTGAGTCATTTTGAGAATCTGGTTATGCCTTTTGGTCTTACCAATGCTCCTTCATTTTTTCAGAATCTTATTAATGACATCCTTAGACCTTTGATCGGCAAAAATGTGGTTGTGTATTTGGATGACATTTTGATTTATTCGCCGGATCTGGAGTCTCATTGGCGGAGCGTTCGTCAGGTATTACAGTTATTGAGTGACAATTCGCTTTTTGCTAAGCTGGAGAAATGTGAGTTCGCTGTACAGAGAATTAGTTTTTTGGGCTACATTATCTCCAGCGAAGGTTTTGAGATGGACCCGGTGAAAGTTCAAGCTGTGCAGGATTGGCCTAGACCTATTGGTTTGAAATCGTTACAGAAGTTTTTGGGTTTCACCAATTATTAAAGAAAATTCATTAAAAATTTTTCTATTATTGTCAAACCATTGACCGATCTCACCAGGAAAGGTGCTAATGCGCAGGGCCAGCTCCAGGTTTTTATGGGCCCCGGGCGAAACAGCCTCAGTGGGCCCCTTTAACACAGACCACGATTCATGATGCACAGATACAGCAGAGAAATATAGGTACAGTACAATGCCAAATACTTCACTTCTTCTATTACATGAGTGATATCTATTGTAAATTGTACAATAGCTCAAAAACTGCCAAATCCTCACAGCGCACAGTACAGACTGGACAGTACAGTCCTCCATACAATATTATGGGCACCACATAGTCTCCCCCTCATCACCCATATAATACCCCATGCAGGATGTCACCCCCCATCCCCCATATAATGCTCCATACAGAATACTGGACCCAAAATAATGCTCCATACAGAATACTGGACCCAATATAATGCTCCATACAGGATACTGGTCCCCATATAATGCTCCATACAGGATACTGGTCCCCATATAATGCTCCATACAAAATGTGGAGCTCTCCTCTGCGCTGTACTGCGTTCTGCACTGTTACGGCTCAGGAAAGGGCCCTGTGGAAAAAAAAAACATTATCATCATGATTGCCTCCCCATCATCATCATTGCCTGCCCATCATCATCATTGCTTCCCCATCATCATCAATGCCTGCCCATCATCATCAATGCCTGCCCATCATTATCATTGCTTCCCCATCATCATCAATGCCTGCCCATTATCATCAATGCCTGCCCATCATCATCATCTCCTCCCCATCATCATCAATGCCTGCCCATCATCATCATCGCTTCCCCATCATCATCAATGCCTGCCCATTATCATCAATGCCTCCCCATCATCATCATGGCCTCCCCATTATCATCAATGCCTGCCCACCATCATCATCGCTTCCCCATAATCATCAATGCCTGCCCATTATCATCAATGCCTGCCCATCATCATCATCTCCTCCCCATCGTCATCAATGCCTGCCCATTATCATCATCGCCTCTCCATCATCATCAACGCCTGCCTATTATCATCAATGCCTGCCCATCATCACACACAGACAGCACCACAGCACACAAGCACTCTCTCACATACATACATACACACACACACAAAGCACCGCACTACATACACACACACGCCTCACCTGTCCGGCATCCGCACTCTCTCTGCCACAGCCAGCCGCTGAATGATGACGTCATTCAGCGGCGCTGCTGTGAGAGGAAGCGCCGGCGCCCCCTGGAGCTCGGAGCAAGCGGGGGGGGCCCAGTGGCGGCGCTGACACCGCTCTCCTCCGCTAATGGGCGCCGGAATGCCCGACGGCGAGTGGGCCCCCCCGCCTGCTCAGGGCCCCGGCACTTGCCCAGGTGTGCCGGGTGCTGACGCCGGCCCTGTGTAGCGCTGGCGTCCCTGCCCTCTGCCAGGCAGGGACGCTGTTCCCCTGCGCCAGCGTCCTCTGCCAGGCAGGGACGTCGCCCCCCTTACCCACGCTCGGCGTCCTCCTTCCGCCCTGCTGGGGTCGCGCGCTCCTTCCCTGCTGCTGGACTTAGGGCGCGCGCCCGCGCGCTCCCCCGCTCTTAAAGGGGCCGCGCGCATCTTTCAAAAAAGGTCCCCGGCCAATGCCGGAGGACTCCACCCTATTTAAAGTACTCCCTCCTTAATGGAGGTGCCCGAGCAATGTTGTTGCACTGTTTACTCTGCTTCAGCCCTCAGGTTCCGTTACCAGTTACCTGCCTGTCTCCTGCCAGTTTGCTGTCTGCTACCTGTCCGCAAGCCTACCTGGAGGTTCGGCCGTCACCGGTGGTGACCATCGTCTATTCCAGAGACTCTCGCCTGCTCACTTGGGGGCGTTCATCTGCCATCTGCCTGCAGACCTACCCGGAGGTTCGGCCGTCACCGGTGGTGACCATCGTCTATTCCAGAGACTCTCGCCTGCTCACTTGGGGGCGTTCATCTGCCATCTGCCTGCAGACCTACCCGGAGGTTCGGACGTCACATGCGGTGACCATCGTCTATTCCAGAGACTCTCGCCTGCTCACTTGGGGGCGTTCATCTGTCATCTGCCTGTTAGCCTACCAGGAGGCTCCACCATCTCAGGTCGTATATACCTGTCCATCCAGAGACTGCCCCGGTCACTTGCCGTGACTACCTGCCTGTCTATCCAGAGACTGCCCCGGTCACTTGCCGTGACTACCTGCCTGTCTATCCAGAGACTGCCCCGGTCACTTGCCGTGACTACCTGCCTGTCTATCCAGAGACTGCCCTGGTCACTTGCCGTGACTACCTGCCTGTCTATCCAGAGACTGCCCCGGTCACTTGCCGTGACTACCTGCCTCTCTATCCAGAGACTGCCCCGGTCACTTGCCGTGACCTCCTTCCCGTCTGTCCAAAGACTGTCCCTGTCACTTGCCGTGACTTCCTGTCCGTCTCCCCGGGCGCCACCCGCTCCTTTACAAGGAAATCCTCCTTGTATAATAAAGCTCAGAGGTTCCGCCTCCCTGACCCGTTACACCCTGCTAATGCGGTTCAGTGGACTACTGAGGCCATTGAAGCTTTTGTGTTTCTAAAGGAGAGGTTCAGCTCTGCTCCCATCCTTATGCAGCCTGATGAGACTAAACCGTTTTTGGTTGAGGTTGATGCTTCTTCTGTGGGGGTCGGTGCGGTGTTGTCTCAGGAAAACAGGGATGGAGTACATCCCTGTGCCTTTTTTTCAAAAAAATTTTCTGAGACTGAACTGAATTACAATATTGGTAATCGGGAATTGTTGGCGATTAAACTCGCATTTGAACACTGGCGTCATTTCTTGGAAGGTGCTGAATTTCCCGTTCAGGTTTTCACTGATCATAAAAATCTGATCTATCTTGATGCTGCCAAACGCTTGAATGCCCATCAGGCTAGGTGGGCACTGTTTTTCTCGCAGTTTAATTTTTCCGTTACTTACATCCCAGGTACTAAGAATGTTAAAGCCGATGCTTTGTCTCGCAGCTTTTCTCCCATAGTTGGTGCTGAGGAGGAGGAAAACATTTTACAAGAAGGGGTTGTGATTGCTGCTTTGGACTCTGTGTTGGAAGATGAGATTCTTAAAGCACAGAAGAATGCCCCATCTAACACTCCCCATGGGAGGTTGTTTGTGCCTGGGACCTTTAAGGGTATGCCACACTAAACAATATCGCTAACGGGATCACTAAAAAACGTCACTATTTAGCGATCCTGTTAGCGATGTTGTTCAGTGCGGCAGCTTCCAGCGACGAGCTTCCTGCTGTGATCTCGCTCGTCGCTGGAATCGTTCCGGACCCTATTTTCTCGTCGGCGCTCCCGCTGGGTAAGTATCTAATCGCTGTGTGGCACCTTTTCTTAGCGATTTAGCGGTACTTTTGTACCGCTAAAGTCGTTAAGAAGATAGCTAACGGCGATAGCGTCGTTAATTATATCGCTAAATGTGGCCGCATTTAGCGATATAGAAACAATCCCGCTAGCGATCGCATTAGTATGCGTCGTTATCGTGATCGCTAGCGGGAATGTTTAGTGTGGCAGTACCTTAAGGAGAGATTTGTTTGTTGAGTGTCATGAGTCTCGGTTGGCAGGTCATCCTGGAATCTCTGAGACCAAGAGACTTGTGGGTCGCAGTTTTTGGTGGCCTGGATGGCAGAAGGAAGTCATTAAGTGGGTGCGTCAATGCACTGTGTGTGCTAGATCTAAGTCTTCACATACTCCGGCTGCGGGGTTGCTTTGCCCTCTGGAGATCCTTAGTGCACCTTGGACACATTTGGCTATGGACTTTATTGCTGACCTTCCCCCCTCTGAGGGTTTCACTGTCATCTGGGTGGTCGTGGACCGTTTTAGCAAGATGTGTTATTTGGTTCCTTTCATCAAACTGCCCTGCGCTAAGACTCTCGCTAAGGCCTTTGTCAAGGAAATTGTCAGACTACATGGCGTTCCTACTGACATTGTTTCTGATAGGGGACCTCAGTTCGTGGCTCATTTTTGGCGAGCCTTTTGTGACAGGTTGGTAGTTCATTTGTCGTTTTCATCCGGATATCATCCTGAGTCTAATGGCCAGACAGAAAGGAAAAACCTGGATGTTGAGCAGTTCTTGCGTTGTTTTGTGGCAGACAATCAAGAGGGGTGGTCGGAGTTTCTGCCACTTGCTGAATTTGCTCTTAACAACCATACATCCTCTTCTGCTGGTTGTTCGCCTGTTTTTTGTTGTACTGGGAGACATCCATCATTAGGGTCATTCTCCAAATTGGTATCGGCCGTGCCTGAAGAGGATAATTTTTCTGGTGATTTGGAGAGAGTTTGGACGGATGTGAGTTGTAATCTTCAGGAGGCTAACAGAAAATCTAAAAGGTACTTTGATAGGAAACGGCAAGATATTTTGTTTGCTATTGGTGACATGGTTTGGTTGTCCTCTAAGAATCTGCGGTTGAGGATTCCTTCTAAAAAATTGGGTCCCAAGTTTGTAGGACCCTTTAAGGTGCTTCAGGTTGTTAACCAATCTGCTGTTAGGTTGGAGGTTCCTACCTCCTGGAATATTAATCCGGTGTTTCATGTTTCTCTGTTGAAAAGAGCTGATGTGTCGGATGGAGACGCCTCTGCCACTGTTCCTCCGGTGGTGGAGGACGGGGAATATGAAATTTCCCGCATCCTAAATACTAGACGGTATAGAGGGAGTTTGCAGAATCTCGTCGCTTGGAAGGGTTTTGGACCCAAGGATAACTCATGGGTGAGGGCGGATGATGTTTCTGCGTCCAGACTTGTCAGAGCGTTTCACAAGAGGATCCTCTTAGAAGGGGGGGTACTGTTAGAACTCTCCTGTTAGGTTTTTTCTATCTTGCTGGTCACATGACCTTTTTTGCCTATTTAGTCCTGCTCCGCCCTTCTGGCTTTGCTGGACTTCATTGTAATTTATACTCTTAAGCTAGCCAGGTGCTTTGTTGCCTTACTCCAATAGTTTTGCTTGGTCTTCGGACCTCTATGTTCTATGTTGTTTGTTTTTCTTTTACTGCTACAACTTCTGCTAGCAGGTGTCCATCTTTTCTCCCAGTCCCTAGTGCTTGTAGAGATCCCTCCCTCGCATACATAGGTCTTCGTACAGACTAGCTGAGGACTTTAGTGGGTCTGATTGCAGGATCAGGTTCCCCGTTACATCGTAGGGATCTAGCTTAGTCTTATCATAGGGACAGATATCCCTTTCTTCCTTAGTGCTTGTAGCAGAACATAACACCTATATAATGTTCCATATATAATGGGCCCCATATGATGCTCCAGTATATGATGGGCCCCATGGCTGATGCTTCAGTGTATGATGGGCCTATATAATGCTCCATATATAATATGCCCCATATGATGCTCCAGTGTATGATGGTCCCCTTTTATAATGCTCCAGTGTATGATGTGCCCCATATATAATGCTCCAGTGTATAATGGGCCCTATCTTTGATGCTCAAGTGTATGATGGGCCCCATATATAATTCTTCAGTGTATAATGCTCCCCATATATTGCTCCAAACATTAAAAAAATAAAATACCACCATCCGTACTATTTCTTTGATTGATGGGACGGTCAAGAAAGAGGAACCCATGTGCATTCTGTCGATTGACGCAGAAAAGGCTTTCGACAGGGTGCACTGGGATTTTATATTTCAAACGTTAGAAGGAATTGTCTTAAAAGAAACTATGCTCCGTAGAATTTCTGCCCTGTACTCATCTCCCAGTGCTCAAGTTAAAATGAATGGTGCACTTTCAAACACATTTTTAATTCAGAACGGCACGAGGCAAGGCTGTCCTCTTTCACCCTTGCTTTATATACTCACTATGGAACATCTAGCAACCGCAATACGGAATAATCCCTCCATTAGAGGCATAAAAGCCCAATCAGAAGAGCACAAACTGGCACTTTTTGCAGATGATGTCCTATTGTATGTCTCTTCCCCAACTATAAGTCTCCCAAATATTATCTCAGAATGATTTGGTGGTCTGAGCAATTTCAAAATTAATACCCACAAATCGGAGATTCTCAATCCAACCAAGTGAGGTGGAGAGGTTGGCAGCTTCATTTCCCTTTAAGTGGTGTTCAGATTCTCTTACCTATCTAGGAATAAAAATCACAGCCAAAGTATCTAATCTTTATGAAAGAAACTTTAAGACAGCTTTACATAAAGCTGAGCTAGACTTATAAAAAAGGCATAAACTACCTTTATCTTGGTTTGGAAGACTGAGCTCTATTAAAATCGATCTATTACCCCGTCTCCTATATTATTTCCAAACAATCCCCTTGCATTTACCTGCCTCCTTTTTCTCACGTCTTAAAAAAGGGGGAATAGGTCTGCCAGATTTTGCTATGTATAGTCAAGCAGCAATTGGTACATGTATTTTATACAGGTCCTTCTCAAAAAATTAGCATATAGTGCTAAATTTCATTATTTTCCATAATGTAATGATTACAATTAAACTTTCATATATTTTAGAATCATTACACACCAACTGAAATTTGTCAGGTCTTTTATTGTTTTAATACTGATGATTTTGGCATACAACTCCTGATAACCCAAAAAACCTGTCTCAAAAAATTAGCATATCAAGAAAAGGTTCTCTAAATTACCTATTACCCTAATCTTCTGAATCAACTAATTAACTCTAAACACATGCAAAAGATTCCTGAGGCTTTTAAAAACTCCCTGCCTGGTTCATTACTCAAAACCCCCATCATGGGTAAGACTAGCGACCTTACTGATGTCAAGAAGGCCATCATTGACACCCTCAAGCAAGAGGGTAAGACCCAGAAAGAAATTTCTCAACAAATAGGCTGTTCCCAGAGTGCTGTATCAAGGCACCTCAATGGGAAGTCTGTTGGAAGGAAACAATGTGGCAGAAAACGCTGTACAACGAGAAGAGGTGACCGGACCCTGAGGAAGATTGTGGAGAAGGACCGATTCCAGACCTTGGGGGACCTGAGGAAGCAGTGGACTGAGTCTGGTGTAGAAACATCCAGAGCCACCGTGCACAGGCGTGTGCAGGAAATGGGCTACAGGTGCCGCATTCCCCAGGTAAAGCCACTTTTGAACCATAAACAGCGGCAGAAGCGCCTGACCTGGGCTACAGAGAAGCAGCACTGGACTGTTGCTAAGTGGTCCCAAGTACTTTTTTCTGATAAAAGCAAATTTTGCATGTCATTCGGAAATCAAGGTGCCAGAGTGTGGAGGAAGACTGGGAGAAGGAAATGCCAAAATGCCTGAAGTCCAGTGTCAAGTACCCACAGTCAGTGATGGTGTGGGGTGCCATGTCAGCTGCTGGTGTTGGTCCACTGTGTTTCATCAAGGGCAGGGTCAATGCGGCTAGCTATCAGGAGATTTTGGAGCACTTCATGCTTCCATCGGCTGAAATGCTTTATGGAGATGAAGATTTTATTTTTCAGCACGACCTGGCACCTGCTCACAGTGCCAAAACCACTGGTAAAAGGTTTACTGACCATGGTATTACTGTGCTCAATTGGCCTGCCAACTCTCCTGACCTGAACCCCATAGAGAATCTGTGGGATATTGTGAAGAGAAAGTTGAGAGACGCAAGACCCAACACTCTGGATGAGCTTAAGGCCGCTATCGAAGCATCCTGGGCCTCCATAACACCTCAGCAGTGTCACAGGCTGATTGCCATGCCACGCCGCATTGAAGCAGTCATTTCTGCAAAAGGATTCCCGACCAAGTATTGAGTGCATAACTGAACTTTATTATTTGATGGTTTTTTTGTTTGTTTTTAAAAAACACTTTTATTTTATTGGACGGTTGAAATATGTTAATTTTTTGAGACAGGTTTTTTGGGTTATCAGGAGTTGTATGCCAAAATCATCAGTATTAAAACAATAAAAGACCTGACAAATTTCAGTTGGTGTGTAATGATTCTAAAATATATGAAAGTTTAATTGTAATCATTACATTATGGAAAATAATGAAATTTAGCACTATATGCTAATTTTTTGAGAAGGACCTGTATCTGTTTCATAATAAAAACAACCAATAATGGGTTACATTAGAAGATGATCTTAATGGACGTGACTCCCGTATAGTTATTTGGTCCTGACGGAAAAATGGGATATACCTTTACCCTTCCTCACCAAAAACATGATGTCATTTATCAAAAGAGGGAGTCGAGAGCTGGGAGTCTCTTTGTCTCCTGGCCCCCTAACTCCTATATATGACAATCCATCCTTTCCTGCAGGATTAAAAAGAGACACTGATCTACATAAAAATAGAGCTTCATGCCCCATATTCCATGATTATGTTACAAGGACTGGCATGAGGTCTCTCCAGGACATTTTTCGGGACAAGGGGCCGCCAACAGGTGCATGGTTATTTTATGATCAATTAGTTTTATTATCAAATTAGCCAAACAATCCGATCCATACAGAATATTATCTCTGTTTGAGACTCTTTGTTTATCAACAAACTCTATAGATCACACTATCTCTTTATTATACAAAACCTTCCAAGAAGGGAAGACCCCATCGAGAGATTGATTTGGGTAGACTCTTATCAGTTGAAGAAAGAACAAAGATTCGCTTATGCACATTCAGGTCATCGCTCTGTTCGACATCACAGGAGAGGAGCTACAAAATCTTGTCGAGGTGGTACAGATGCCCATCAGATTTAAACGCAATTTATCCAACAACACCAGATACGTGCTGGCAGGGCCGACTCCAGGTTTTTATGGGACCCGGGCGAAAGAGTCTCAATGGGCCCCTTTAACACAGACCACGATTCATGATGTACAGATACTGCAGAGAAATATGGGTATAGTACAGTGCCAAAGATTTCACTTCTTACATTACATGAGTGATATCTCATGTAATAAATAATAAATTCTACAATAGCTCAGAAACCGCCTTATTCTCACAGCGCACAGTACAGACTGGACAGTACAGTCATCCATACAATATTATGGGCACCACATAGTCTCCCCCTCATCTACTATATAATCGTCTTATCCCGTCTGTCTGTCGGTCTGTCTGTCCAGGAAATCCCGCGTCGCTCATTGGTCCGGCAGCGGCCAATCAGCGCCGCGGGATTTCACAAAAAAATGGCGGCCGTTAGCGGCTCATCTGCGGAGCGGAGGTCAGCGGCGAGGCAGCGGGGAGATGATCGGCGCGAGGCGCTCATCTCCCGGCCGCTAGCAGCAGAAGGACCTCGACCCAGGGCCAGCATCAGCACCCGGCACACCCGGGCAAGTGCCGGGGCCCTGAGCAGGCGGGGGGCCCACTCGCCGTTCGGGCACCCTGGCGCCCGTTAACGGTGTCAGCGCCGCCACTGGGCCCCCCCGCTTGCTCAGGGCCCCGGCACAAGCTGGCGCAATACGTACCTCTCCCCGTGCCTCCGCTGCCGCAGCTCCGGGCTCCAGGGGCGCCTGCGCCGGCGCTTCCTCTCTCACAGCAGCGTCGCTGAATAACGTCATCATTCAGCGGCCGGCTGTGGCAGAGAGCGTGCGGACGCCGTACAGGTGAGATGTGTGTGTGTGTGCCTGCCTGTGTGTATGTGAGAGAGTGCATGTGTGATGGTGGTGGGGGGAGGCAGGCAGTGATGGTGGTGAGGAGGCGATGATGATGATGGGGAAGCAATGATAATGGGAAGGCAATGATGATGATGATATTAATGGGGAGGCAATGATAATGATAGGGAGGCGATGATGATGATGGGCAGGCAATGATAATGGGAAGGCAATGATGATGATGATATTAATGGGGAGGCAATGATAATGGGGAGGCAATGATGATGATATTAATGGAGAGGCAATGATAATGATGATGATGGGGAAACAATGATAATGGGAAGGCAATGATGATGATGATATTAATACCCTTTCCTAGTGTATTCTCACTCATCCCTGCAGTCTGTGAGCCCTCGCGGGCAGGGTCCTCTCTCCTTCTGTACTTGTGTGTCCCTTGTCCAGCACATGTTTATTGTACCTGTCTATATTTTTCCCCTTTTCATATGTAAAGCGCCATGGAATAAATGGCGCTATATAAATGTATAATAATAATAATAATTAATGGGGAGGCAATGATGATGATAGGGAGGCAATGATGATGATGATGGGCAGGCAATGATGATGAGGGAGACAATGATGATGATAATGGGCAGGCAATGATGATGATAATGGGGAGTCTTTCCACAGCGCCCTTTCCTGAGCCGTAACAGTGCAGAACGCAATACAGTGTAGAGGAGAGCTCCATATTTTGTATGGAGAATTATATGTGGTCCAGTATTCTGTATGGATCATTATATTGGCTCCAGTATTCAGTATGGAGCATTATATGGGGGATGGCGGGGTGACATCCTGCATGGGGTTTATATAGATGATGAGGGGGAGACTATGTGGTGCCCATAATATTGTATGGAGAACTGTACTGTCCAGTCTGTACTGTGCGCTGTGAGGATTTGGCGGTTTTTGAGCTATTGTACAATTTACAATAGGTATCAGTCATGTAATGGAAGAAGAGAAGTGTTTGGCGTTGTGCTATACCCATATTTCTCTGCAGTATCTGTGCATCATGAATCGTGGTCTGTGTTTAGGGGGCCCACTGAGACTCTTTCGCCCGGGGCCCTTAAAAACCTGGAGCCGGCCCTGCCTCGACCGACGGCGCCGCTGACCTCCATGTGGAAGGGAGGACCGGGATACTTCTGCTGCGAGCGCCCGCTCATGTCCCGGGTTCTCGCAGCGGAAGTAGCCGCATAGGCAGAGGCGCTCTCCGGTCCTCACAATACAATTCGATGATTGGTCGCGGTCTTTCACCACGACCAATCAACGATCTTGCCACTAAACTTAAACACCGCTGTGTTGATTGGTCGCGGACGCTGCCCGCGACCAATCACCGATTTGGGCGCCACATTCTTTGTCCCGGCGTGAAAAGGAACAAATCTACAGACAAACCCGCCCCCAAGCCGCCATTCACTGTGGTAAACGAAACAAAATACCCCTGGCTGCAGCAGCAAATAGTCGTCATGTCAGCGGAAACAACAGCCGGCTGCAGCCGGGAAAATTACATGCTAGCTGTGCGTCGTCTGCGATGTTGTCACAAGCACTATTCACAACGTGACATCATAACAATATTCATTCGGTGCCCTGGAGAGATACATAGTAACGTTAATTTAAAGTAGTGCACAACCCATTTAAACACTGCTTCACTGCTTAGGCGCGCACGGTCGGCCGCATACATATTCTAGAATACCCGATGCATTAGAATCGGGCCACCATCTAGTCACCCATATAATGCTCCATACAGAATACTGGACCACATAAATTGCTCCATACAGGATACTGGTCCCCATATAATGCTCCATACAAAATATGGAGCTCTCCTCTGCATTGCGCTGCACTCTGCACTGTTACGGCTCAGGAGAGGCCGTATCACCTCCCCATCGCCTCCATCATGGCCTTCTCCCCACCACCCCCATCATTGCCTTCTCCCCATCATCTCCATCATGGCCTTCTCCCATCACCCCATCATGGCCTTCTCCCCATCACCTCCATCAATGCCTTTTCCCCATCACCCCCTTCATTGCCTTCTCCCCAACATCTCCATCATGGCCTTCTCCTCATCAACCCATCATGGCCTTCTCCCCATCACCTCCATCACGGCCTTCTCCCATCACCCATCATGGCCTTCTCCCCATCACCTCCATCAATGCCTTCTCCCCATCACTTCCATCATGGCCTTCTCCCCATCACTTCCATCATGGCCTTCTCCCCATCACCCCCCATCATTGCCTTCTCCCCATCACCACCATCAATGCCGTCTCCCTATCACCTCCATCAATGCCTTCTCCCCATCACCTCCATCATGGCCTTCTCCTCATGACCTCCATCAATACCTTCTCCCCATCACCCCCCCTCATTGCCTTCTCCCCATCACCCCCCCTCATTGCCTTCTCCCATCACCTCCATCAATGCCTTCTCCCCATCACCTCCATCAATGCCTTCTCCCCATCACCCCCCATCAGTGCCTTCTCCCCATCACCTCCATCAATGCCTTCTCCCTATCACCTCCATCAAAGGCGAGTGGGCCCCCCTGTCTGTTCAGGGCCCCGACACTTGCCCGGGTACGCCGGGTGTTGACGCCGGCCCTGCATGCTGGAGATGCTTAAAAGATAGAAGTGCATTTGTACACATTTGGTGGCACTGCCCACTCATACAGAAACTGTGGTTAGCACCCTTTGATCTCTGCAACAAGCTGTCTATAATCAAAATTACACCCACAATGGAGGTGGCCTTGCTGCCCTTGTGTAGCTCCTCGATTTCTAGATTTAAGAAAGGTCTTCGACATATTCTCACTGTTACCAGGAACGTGATTACTAGATTTTGGAAACAGGAAAAGGTTCCCTCGCGTTCTGATTTGGTGATGGAACTCAACAACATACAGGTCCTTCTCAAAAAATTAGCATATAGTGCTAAATTTCATTATTTTCCATAATGTAATGATTACATTTAAACTTTCATATATTTTAGAATCATTACACACCAACTGAAATTTGTCAGGTCTTTTATTGTTTTAATACTGATGATTTTGGCATACAACTCCTGATAACCCAAAAAACCTGTCTCAAAAAATTAACATATTTCAACCGTCCAATAAAATAAAAGTGTTTTTTAAAAACAAACAAAAAAACCATCAAATAATAAAGTTCAGTTATGCACTCAATACTTGGTCGGGAATCCTTTTGCAGAAATGACTGCTTCAATGCGGCGTGGCATGGCAATCAGCCTGTGACACTGCTGAGGTGTTATGGAGGCCCAGGATGCTTCGATAGCGGCCTTAAGCTCATCCAGAGTGTTGGGTCTTGCGTCTCTCAACTTTCTCTTCACAATATCCCACAGATTCTCTATGGGGTTCAGGTCAGGAGAGTTGGCAGGCCAATTGAGCACAGTAATACCATGGTCAGTAAACCTTTTACCAGTGGTTTTGGCACTGTGAGCAGGTGCCAGGTCGTGCTGAAAAATAAAATCTTCATCTCCATAAAGCATTTCAGCCGATGGAAGCATGAAGTGCTCCAAAATCTCCTGATAGCTAGCTGCATTGACCCTGCCCTTGATGAAACACAGTGGACCAACACCAGCAGCTGACATGGCACCCCACACCATCACTGACTGTGGATACTTGACACTGGACTTCAGGCATTTTGGCATTTCCTTCTCCCCAGTCTTCCTCCAGACTCTGGCACCTTGATTTCCGAATGACATGCAAAATTTGCTTTCATCAGAAAAAAGTACTTGGGACCACTTAGCAACAGTCCAGTGCTGCTTCTCTGTAGCCCAGGTCAGGCGCTTCTGCCGCTGTTTATGGTTCAAAAGTGGCTTTACCTGGGGAATGCGGCACCTGTAGCCCATTTCCTGCACACGCCTGTGCACGGTGGCTCTGGATGTTTCTACACCAGACTCAGTTCACTGCTTCCTCAGGTCCCCCAAGGTCTGGAATCGGTCCTTCTCCACAATCTTCCTCAGGGTCCGGTCACCTCTTCTCGTTGTACAGCGTTTTCTGCCACATTGTTTCCTTCCAACAGACTTCCCATTGAGGTGCCTTGATACAGCACTCTGGGAACAGCCTATTTGTTGAGAAATTTCTTTCTGGGTTTAACCCTCTTGCTTGAGGGTGTCAATGATGGCCTTCTTGACATCAGTAAGGTCGCTAGTAGAGTTGAGCGATACTTTCCGATATCCAAAAGTATCGGAATCGGAATGGTATCGCCGATACCCAAAAAATATCGGCGATACCCGATACCGATACCGGAAGTCCAATTTAAGTCTATGGGAACAAAATATCGAAATTAAAAAAACCCCATTCTTGCCTTGTAGGTTAATTGTACATGAAGGAAAACAACAAAGAGTAATGTAGAATGTATTGGGGGAGGTTGAGGAGACATTAAAGGCATAGATGTTTAACCCAATCCAATGGAATAGCATTAATTTTTTTTTTAGGAAATACGTTCAGATTGACGAAGAAATTGACAATGTTGTTAACCTTTTTTCTATTTTGGCAAATATGTATGTTTCACAACTTCCATGCTCTTCACCTTTTTAACTTTTGCCACACTTTCTCCTTCATAATCTTCAGCAGCATCATCTTTGTCATCAAATTATTCTTCATCTTCACCTTCTTTATCTTCTTCTAAAACTTCTTGCTTTTCATCTTTTTGTTAACATTACTCATATTGTTCTTTTTAAACTATTATTCTTCTTCATATTATAGTCCTTCATCTTCTTCATCATATTCTTATTTGTGACAGAGATTCCTGTACTTGTAATCTGTAAAAGTATGATTTTCTCATCGTTCCGTTCTTGCTGCCACAAAAGATTTAAATTACAACAGTATTTGTCCGTGTTCAGTTTAGCCTGCAGCATCAGGCATTTACCAGGGGCACCACGAGGAGGAACGGACTCACCCCCATACACTGCTTAGTCTTCTTCTGCTTATAATTTAGAGCATATATTTTGCTCTTCATTTTGGTCTTATACTTCATGTTCTTCTGCTTTTAGATCTTCTGCTTATTGTTCTTGTGTCTCTTGTTCTGTATCTTGTATTTGTAGCACAACCTTGTACCAGCTGATGTTACTGGGACACGGTTACTAAGCAGGAGGTACCTGTGCTCCAAAGCACTACCAAGGACCAGCAGACGTTGCTGGAACTCGGATACCGAGATGGAGGCACCTAGGCCAAAGGCACTGCGGAGAACCAGTTGACGGTACTGGAACCCGGACGGGTAGCAGAAGGTACAATAGCCAATGCAAGTAACGAGGACCAGCTGACTGTGCTGGAACCCGGAGGGGCAGCAGAAGGAAAAGAGCCAATGGCACAACCGAGGACCAGCTGACGTTACTGGGACACGGTTACTAAGCAGGAGGTACCTGTGCTCCAAAGCACTACCAAGGACCAGCAGACGTTGCTGGAACTCAGATACCGAGATGGAGGCACCGAGGCCAAAGGCACTGCGGAGAACCAGTTGACGGTACTGGAACCCGGACGGGTAGCAGAAGGTACCCATGGAAATTTAAGTTGACAGGCCGCGAGCCGGCCGCAGTTACCGAATCCCACAGTACTACAGTGGGTGATTGTCCTATTGTCACAACGGAAACAGCCTTTATTTGCATATCCCGCAGCACACATAGGAAGCACCTAAACTCCAGGCACCATAGAGTCGGGTAACCCGACCTCAACACGACAGGACAACTTATTGGAGGCTAAGTGACGTTTACACTGACAGGAAACAGATGGCGTGCTGTAACCAGTCTGGGCAGGAGTGAGTACCCGTGCCAATGACACTTCCGAGCAACAACTGTCGGTGTTGGAGCCCAGGGATGAGAAGAGAACCGGTTGGAGGCAGCAGGACTTTTTGCCATTCACACAGCAGGGGAACAGCTGACATTACTGAACCCCAGTAACACAGGAGCAAGTGTTAACTGTGCTAACAGCACTTCCAGGCAACAACTGGCGGTGTTGGAGCCCAGGGATGAGAAGACAACAAGGTGGAGGCAGCAGGACTTTTTGCCGTTCACACAGCAGAAGAACAGCTGACATTACTGAACCCCAGTAACACAGGAGCAAGTGTTGACTGTGCTAACAGCACTTACAGGCAACAACTGGCGGTGTTGGAGCCCAGGGTCAAGGAGGATGTTTAAATACTAGATCAAGTAATTTCCTTGTTACCTGTCAATTTTAAATGTCTATACTTCAAACAAGAGAAAGATAACCTTTACTACCATAAGATGATGATTTCATTTAAACTAATATCTAGATAAATAAAGAATTGACAAACATAAACACATACATTAACATGTTGAACAGCAATGCAAACCACAAAATAAATTAGTTAAGGAATCTGCTATACGGTTGTACATAAAAGCATACAAGTACATATCTGAATCCATTAATGATGGATAAGTAACAGTATGTACACCATTTTTATTGTATAGACAATGAATGTCTGACTTCAAAACATCATCAGCATTACAAGTTATCTGTGACATTACTAAAATGTTACATTTGCTGAATAATGTCACTAAACAGTTTATACAAAATTATACAATTTCCATCATGTAATACTCATAATATGTGGCAATAATCATTTTTATTAACAAACATAACCTTTAAAAAGTGCATAGTGCATAGTGAAAATTGCTATTTATGCCTGACTGTCGACTTGCAAGCATGACAACGGATAGATAAGGTATATATAGATGAGACTGCATAGCCACAGATGGTGAATGGCGATGTAATACTGTACCTCAATAAAGTGTGCGTCACTACTACATAATTTTTTTTATATAGCTTTATAAACAGGGTACGTGGATGTATGCTTGTGCCTTTGTTTTAACGCACAGACTGCCTTCCTGCTGAGACGCGTTGGGTAGTGAACAGTTGTGTGCAGTGTTCACTGTAGTCTGAGGTTTTCCTTTTTGGAGTGCAGATCACGCTCCAGTTAGTTGTTGGTTGTAGTCTGCTGAGCGTGTGTCACTGGCACATCCTTGAAATTTTTCTCTAATTGTTGCTGATCCATTCTATTACAAATAAATAAAATCTATTAGTGTGACGCGCTTCCATCCGTATACAATACATTTGTTGCAAACACTATAGAAGTACACAAAGGGGCCTTTCACACCTACTGAACAGTTGTGTGCAGTGTTCACTGCAGTCTCTGCGAAATAACCACACTTAGGCCTTATAACTTTTCAGACTTTCTTTATCAATCTACCAAGATGAAGAAGGCAGGGAGTAAGGCACGTGGTCGTGCCCGTGGAGTTTCTTCAGGGAGAGGACGTGGGGATTCTGTGGCTGCTGCGGCCCCCAGTGACACAGCATCCACCAGTTTTCCCCGTGAGCGTTCCTTTATGCGCACTTTTGTAGGAGCTCGGAGTACCCCCCTGCTGCGGGAAGAACAAATTGAAGCCGTTGTTGGTTGGATGTCAGCCAATGCATCGACTTCAATTGCTTCCACCTCCTCTCAGGACCACAGCACTGTTGAGCAACCATCTGTCTCTTCACCGCCTGTCAAATTGCCCAGGCAGTCAGAGAGTTCTGTACAGGAGCCAGCTGAGTGTCTGCTTCTGTTCTCAGAATCTATTGGCTTGCAAACAGGGGCCCAGCCAAGCAGCATTCTGTAATGTGAAGAAGAGGGAGTATGCAGTGATGCGCAACAGCTGTGTCTCTCTGAATCTGAAGAGGCGGGTGAGACAGTGCCGATGGTCAGCACACCGCAGAACGCATCTGATGATGATGAGACTCAGGTGCCAGTTTCTGTTGAGCATGGTGCTGGCCAGACCACCCAACAGCAGCAGGTGTTGTAAGAGGTTAGTGGAGATGATGAGATCCAAGACCCAACATGGCGTGAGGAACAGGAAGGTGGTGGCAGCAGCTCTGAGGAAGCGATTGCCCCAACGGTACAAACAGGAGGGAGAGTTAGGCTGCATACTCTGTTGCCTGTAGCCTCCATTTTGGCACCTGTTCGGATTTCTCTTCCAAAAGTCTAAACGGACGCTCCCAGGACTTGCACTGCGTGGTCCTTTTTTCACACACTTGCAGATGATATTTGCTATGTCAAATGCAAGCTGTGTAATCAAAAAGTAAAAAGAGGTAAAGTGTCAGTAACCTCAATACCACAAATATGTCTAAAATTGTGCGTAGAAAACACGTAGTTGAGTTACAAAGACACACTGAAGATGTACAGTCTATAGAGAATCACAGGACAAGTTTAACTGCATATGTCATGGTTAAATTTGAAATTTTTATTGCACACTTGATGTGAAAAAAGAAAATAGCTATGAGACGACTGACTGACGTTTTGGGCAACGCAGTGGCCTTTATCAAATAGTCACTGGAAGAGATAGAAAAATTTACAGTCAATGACAATGTATAATATATACAATATATACAATATATACATAGGGTGAAGAATATATATACATAGGAATTAGGCAACATGTTAAACATTTGGGTGATACTGTAGAACACGGAGAATTATCCCTCTAGGGTATGCGGGTGGATAATGTAGTTTTTTTGTTGATTTTTGTGAGTGTGTAGAAAACAGGGGTGATGGGGTATTGAATATTAAGGAATGTCATAGTCTTATAGTCTATGGTGATCAATTAAAGATGTTTTGTCAGGATACGATCAATTTTTTGACAGATGTAAAATGTAGGGTCACAATTGAGTTGTCTGTAGGTTAGGTTAACTGACAGTTGTCTATGAATTTCGGCAATAGATTGGGTCTTATTCATAATAACGATAGCACCCCCCTTATCTGCTTGTTTAATAATAATGTTGGGGTTATCTTTCAGAGATTTTATGGCTTGTTTATCTGTGGGTGTCAGGTTGTGGCGTATCGGGTGTAGGCCCAATCTCGGCAAACCATCCACGACCACAGGCTCTGAATGCTGGCATTGCAAAACTCCTGTCCCTTGAAATGCTGTCATTCAGGCTGGTGGAGACTGACAGTTTACGGAACTTAATGGCATTGGCAGTCCCACAATACAATGTGCCAAGCTGATTTTATTTCAGCAGGCAAGCCGTCCCTGGTCTGCAAAACCATGTTGTTGAGGTTAAAATTAAACATGCGCTACTAAACTCCGTCAGTAGCAATGTCCACCTGACCACCGCTGCGTGGACCAGTACCCATGGCCAGGGACGATACCTTTCCCTTACTGCCCATTGGGTCAATGTTGTGGAGCCGGGTACAGATCTTGCGAGTGGCGCTGTACGTGTTCAGGCAACTACAAGGATTGCGGGAATCAAGTCTGTACACATTGACTCCTCCTTCTCCAGTTCCTAAGAAACATCGTTGCAGGAGCCGTCACGGTCTACCTCCACATGGACCCGTGAACGCTTAATAAGAATCTTTAGTTATATAGCGCCAACAGATTACGCAGCGCTTTACAGTTTAACAGTTTCCGAACACAAGTCATAAGTAACAACGTTACCAATACAATAATGAAAGCAATATAATCCGCACACGCTCGTGAGAGCTTACAATTTACAAATATGTGGGGGAGATACAAAGTACAGGTGTTTATATACAATGGTGTATTTAGAATGATGGCCCAGCCATTTTGAGGGAGTGAGGGATGGATGGAGATAGTGAATGGGCTACACACACACACTTACACATAGAATGACTTTGATTAGTGAAGGTGATAGGCCGCTATTATTATTATAGATTTTTATAGCGCCATTTATTCCATGGCGCTTTACATGTGAAGAGGGGCAAGTATAGACAAGTACAGTAAACATGAGCAATACAAGGCACACACAAGTACAGAAGGAGAGAGGACCCTGCCCGCAAGGGCTCAGAGTCTACAGGGATGGGTGAGGATACACTAGGAGAGGGAAGACCTTGAAGAAATGTGTTTTGAGTGAGCGCCCAATAACATGCAAATTGTGGATAGTTCTAATTTCTTGGGGTACAGCATTCCACAGTATTGGCGCAGCGCGGGAGAAGTCTTGGATTCGGGAGAGATGTTCTTTAGGTGTAGGCGGCAATAGCGGGCAACAGATTGTATATGGGAGGTGAAGGAGAGATTGGTGTCAAACATAACACCCAGACAGCGAGCCTGTTGACCGATATGAGCACAGACGTGGCCAAACGTCAACAGGCCGTCCTGAAATTAATTTCCATGGGGAATCAAAGCCACACAGCGCTGGAGCTCTGGAATGCCATAAAGCAAGAGAGCGACATGTGTATTTTGCCAGCGAATCTCCAGCCAGGCTTGGTAGTGTGTGACAATGGCCGAAATCTGGTGGCAGGTCTGGGCCTAGGCAACGTCACTCACATACCATGTCTGGCACATGTGCTAAACTTTGTCGTCCACAGGTTTTTGAGGGACTATCCGGATCTTGATTCACTGCTGCACAAGGTCCGCCTACAGTGCGCTAACTTGCGACGTTCCACCATGGCCAGATCGCGCATTGCAGCTCTGCAACGCAGATTTTGCCTTCCTGAACATCGCATCATATGTGACGTACCCACCAGGTGGAATTCCACGTTACATATGTTGGAGCGGTTGTGTGAGCAGCAGCCAGCAGTAATGGAGTATCAGCTGCATCAGGCGCAATCAACTCGCAATTTGCGCCGTTCACTTCACCACTACTGAGTGGGCCTCTACTATAATAATCTTTATATAGCGCCAACAGATTCCGCAGCGCTGTACAGTTTAACAGTTTCATAACACAAGTCATAAGTGACAACGTTAACAATACAATAATTAAAGCAATATAAGCCGCCCCTGCTCGTGAGACCTTACAATCTACAATGAGGAGGGGGAGCTCCAAAGTACAGTTGTTTATATACAATGGTGTATTTACAATGATGGTCCAGCCATTTTCAGGGAGTGAAGGATGGATGGAGATAGTGAATGGGCTACACACACACACAGTTACACATAGAATGACTTTGATTAGTGAATGTGATAGGCCGCTCTGAACAAATGTGTTTTGAGTGTGGAAGTAGGGCTGTTAATGGGGATGTTGAAGTCTCCAAGGATAAGGGTTGGTACTTCTGAGGACATGAAAGTGCGGCAGCCAGGCAGAGAAGTGGTCAAGGAACTGTGTGGGCGAGCCTGGGGTCCGATATATTACCGCTACTCTGAGGGAGAGGGGACGAAAGAGCCTGATGGTGTGGACCTAATAATTTGCAAAATCTTAATCTAAAATTTACATGTTACATATTTACATCTAGTATAAAACATTTAACCATTAAGCCTACTTACAGAACAAGGAAGTGTAAAAAAAACTTGTGCTTAAAAAAAAAAGTGAAAATAAAATGTGAGAAGGGCAGTGTAACAAATAATTTAGGAAAAAGATAAACTAACATTAAGTGCTGTGTGCTGTGTAAGAGCCAGACACATTAACATTAAATCAGTCTGGAATAGCGGTGATTTTCTCCCCATAACCCGAGTAACATTCTGGGGAGAGGGGTGTAGAGTCAACGATCAGCAACTAGCTACGGTAGATCAAATACCTGAAAAAAAAAAAAAGTTATTTAACATTCATAACATACATTTTATTTTATAAAAAACCAAAAAAAAATTATTTAACATTCATAACATACATTGTATTTAACCAAAAAAATAACAAATTTATTTAACATTCCTAAGATAAATTTTTTTTAAAACAAAAACTATAATACACAGCAGGATCTTTAGTAAAAACCAGACTTACCACTGTAACCTCTTAATCCTTGCAAGCTTCAACACAATGTTGACAAGGTACACAGCAGGGGTGGTCGGTCTCCTAGACAACGAGCAAACTCCTTCATGTTGAGAGAGGCCACCATCTCCTTAGCTTTCAGGTACTTTTCTGTGGGAATGAGCTTGTCTCCAACCAGCCAGGAATATCCATTGAATGCCACACCATGGTTTGGTATTAGCACCCAGCCAGTACCAAAAGTGAAGCCAACCACAGTTCCCATTTCTCATGAACTTTATTTGATATACTGGCTGGCCAAACATTAGTTTCTCACAAAGGAGCTGAAGACCCTGAGTGGCAGTAGGTGCAAGTCTCTCCAGCATGACCTGTTTGTTAGATATTTGCCGTCTACACACCTAAAGAACATCTCTAGAATCCGCCCTTTTCTCACCATGGAAGCAACAAAAACCCTCACTTTAGCATTGATCCACTCCCGCCTGGACTACTGCAATGCTCTATTACTTGGCCTCCCCATTACTCGACTATCCCCTCTCCAGTCCATCCTTAATGCAGCAGCCAGGGTCATCCATCTGGCTAATCGGTACTCGGACGCATCCGCTCTTTGCCAGTCCTTACACTGGCTGCACATTCATTATAGGATCCAATTCAAAGTACTGGTTCTCACCCACAAAGCTCTCCACAGTGCAGCACCCCCCTACATCTCCTCCCTCATTTCTATCTATCGGCCTAACCGACTGCTGCGCTCTGCAAATGACTTTCGACTAACCTCTGCAGTAATCCGTACCTCCCACTCCCGACTACAAGACTTCTCCCGCGCTGCGCAAATCCTCTTGAATGCTCTACCACAATAAATTAGGACTATCCACAATTTGCCTGGTTTCAGGCGCTCCCTCAAAACACATTTGTTCAGAGTGGCCTATGACATTCAATAACCAAAGTCGTTCTATGTTTAAGTGTTGTAAGCTTTCCGGGGGGTTTAGCTCTAGGATCGCTGTCTGGGTAGACAGAATGGCACGGAAACAGTTCATTCAGACAGCAGTTTGGTGAAAACTGGCCGCAACCAGTTTTATTAAAGTCCACAGCACACAGATAAAAACAAATCATAAACAGAAAACCTGGGCTTGTCTAGCCACTAAATTACACTTAGATAGATGGCCCTCTCTATCCGGGACCCAGACTCTACCAGTCTGTGCCCAAAACAACACATATCACATATGTTACCAGTATGGAGTTTCACAAACACTCCTCTTTATGTCCGAAGGCAACTCCAATGTCCAGACTTGAGAGAGGTCACCTCCTATTCAGTCGCTATTCGCACGGATTCTCACTGCGACTACTCCTGTGTCCGGGGTACTTCCTGCACCCAGACTGAGATAGCTCACACTCTTAGAGACTGCTTCCTTGTGCCAGGACACCTCCCTGTGTCCGGGCTAAAGACAGCTCCCACACTCTTGGAGACACCTTCTGTGTCTGGACCCCTTGTCCAGACTGAATGAGCTCTCTGACTGTGCTCACAAGCACCTACTTCTGGCTTCCTAATCAACACCTGAGTGGATTCAGGTCTGAGCTGCAAGCGTTGTACTGAATGGCAGGTGTAGTGACCTTTCTTTACCACCAGGTTTACAAAGCCACACATTTCGCTCATACCAGTCAGCAAGGTACTTAGGTGAAATATACACCTCATTCACCACATATTCCTTCACTGTCTCACATATCCCCTCCCTCTTCTCCAGACCGGAGGGCTGGTCATCCAGACCGGAGGGCTGGTCAACAATCCAACAGAGACAGTGAACTCTGGACCAGTCATGGCCCTCATCAGCTTCATCCTCACCACTGTCATAGCCAACATCAGTTTTCTCTTCATCTGAAGCATCCGCACTACCCTGTACCCTCCCAGGCCTATACTCTCTGCGGGCCTCGGGTATCCTGCACTGTTTCATCTTGACTTTAGTGCCAGCCTCAGTCTCGGTATAGTGGCTCACCAGATAAGTACGACCAGGCACGTCAGAACAGCTCTGCTGATTCTTCCTCAGAAACTTTCGTACCTCCTGTTTTTGGGGCACTGACCCTGTGTCACCAACTGTCACAGGAGGTATAGGGGTTTTCTCTAATTCCTCCTGAACTTTCTTTAGCACATCTACTTTCTTAAATATCAGTTGATTCATAAATTCTACCTCACAGAACCCAAGCGCCTCTGTCATGGTCTCTGACCATTCCGAGCCACACTGTTCAAACGATTGGCACTGTAGAGGGAGCTGATCATTTTTCTTGGTCGGTACACATAATTTATCCTCTTCTGGTACAGGCTCACTTTGCATAAGACTCAGAGCTCTTACTTCTTTCTCCAGGAGATCCTCATGGCTACGCATCTTCTCCTGTAGTTGTTGGACGTCCTTTACGTCTTCGGCCCTTTCTTCAGGCTCTTCTGGTAGGACATGCTCAGAAGCCCTACCATCAGTCTTCTTTTCCACCATGTTCTGCATCCCATCTGAGCTCCCGTGTATCTGCAGCGGCAACGGAGCGACACATCGCCCCTCCCACTCACTGGGACGTGGTTCAAGTGTAGACTCCATGAAAATGCGCCTGAGCTCACCAAGGCCAACCCGAGGTCTCAAAATCTCATCTTGGGATTTATCCAGATCCTTTGGGTCGCTCGAGAACTCCGATGGCGCACCGGGCGCCGAACTTCCGGCCCGAGCTTCGCGAGTCGCAGCCACGGATCCGGACAGTACACCGTCCACGCCGCTGTCTCCAACAGAAACATATTCCGGGGCAGAGTCATTCCCCACATCTTCAGTCTTGTTCCTCACAGCTTCACTTGAGACATCAGCCTCTGGTGAGGCACCTGGCCTGGTGTCCACCACTTCCATGGCTTTCTCCACCTCTGCAGCATCACCTTCCGAGTCCTTGGCATGATGCAGATCCACACCACACACTGACAACTTCTCATCTTCAACAGCATCCACTTGTGCTGTGTTCAGTTTCAGAGTCCTGCCTTTAAAGCTCAGCTCTCCTCCTTTCACCTTAGTCTTCGCCAGGGAACCGGCCAACTGTAAAACATCTTCAGATGCCATCTTCTGTCTGGCTGTAAGGTCAGCATCAGCTTTCTTCTCAGGACTCTCAACCTCCTCTGCTACCATGCCTTCCTCATTTGCACTGGTTGCTTTATGGTCATCAGATAATTCACTATCACTATCTGACCCCTTTTTCTCAGCCACATCTGGCTCACTGTCAGGGCTATACACTTCATTTTCATTCACATCCTGCTCACTGTCAGGGTTATACAATTCATTTTCATTCATATCCTGCTCACTGTCAGGGTTATACAATTCATTTTCATTCATATCCTGCTCACTGTCAGGGTTATACAATTCATTTTCATTCACATCCTGCTCACTGTCAGGGTTATACAATTCATTTTCATTCACATCTTGATCTGGAACCTTAGTTAACATGTCATCCACAACATTAACTTCACCATCTGGTCCCTCAAGTATGTGACTATGTGACAACCCCAGCACTATACTTCTATATAGTTCAGGCACTAGGAGCTGACTCACAACCTCTCCCTGGACTTCAGTGTTTATGGCAACATGAGAGAACCTCTCCTCAGAGTCAGGCTCCTGGGAAACCTCATTTAGAACAATCATATTTTCCTGTGCTGTTTTAAGAGAGGGTTCTCGCCACTGCTCACTCTCAAAACCGTCACAGGACACAGGCAAGTCAGGGACACTCGGTTCCCGAGAACCACCATCCTCGTCTCCCAACATCACCTGCAAAGGAATTTCATCACTACCACAGTCATCATTATTATCAACATCATTATCATGACTATGATCAGTATTATCATCACTATCATTATCAGCATCAGCACCATTTTCATGGTCATCATCATTATCAGGATCATCATCATCATTAGCATTATCATCATCATTATCACATAATTTTAACATCCCACTAGCATCGTTGTTCCGCCCCTCGGGACTGCGCACCCTCAGTAGGAGCTTCATCACACTGTCCATCAGAAACATTTTTCCCCCAGAGATCCTTAGACCGGGGAAAGTCATTACCCAATATAACGGGGTGCACCAGGGTCTTCACTACCCCCACTTCATATGAAACCTCCCCGAGTTTGGGGACCAAGTCCACGGCAGTCTCTGGGTAGACTTTGGTGTCTTCATGGATGTACACCACACTCAGGTGCTTATTAGGGATGAAGTCCCTATCACTCAGGCTGTCACATACGGAAGTCACTGGACTCTCTGAGTCCAAGAGGGCCTGTGCTGGGCAGTCACTTACAACCACCGGGGACCCCTGTGGTCCAGTCTCTTCGGCTGAGGTGGACACACACACAGGTTCTGCGCAGAGAGAGAGGGTTCTGCCATCATCACAACACATAGGCTCCCCCTCTATTGGACAGTTGGCTGCAATTTCACGCCAGCTCCAACACTGTCCATCACACTCTCCCACCCACATGTCCCCTCGGGCCTGAACCCGCTTATCAGCATACCCCATGTCCCCAACAGCTGGAACGCTCTTACCGCGAGAGTACAGCGTCCGGGAACTCCGAAGTGACGTCCTCTCAGACGGCTGTACCTCAGGAGGACGTGCTTGGGTGTAGCGGTCCACTATCACCTTTTCAACTCCATAAACAGGCCTGCTGACTGCAGACTCCCAACTGTATCTCCAGTCACGAACTCCCCTGGCACGGGCTGTCACCGTAACACCCAGCCGGGTAAGAATCGCCGCTTTCAACTTGGCATAGTCTTCGCTGTCCTGCTTGCTCAGGTCAGCCCAGACTTTTTGGGGTTCCCCAATCAGATAGGGTACGACCGCCATGGCCCATTCAGATAGTGGCAGATTCTCCTTCTCTGCCAGTCTCTCAAACCTAGTAAGATATACCTCCACATCATCACGAGGTGTCATTTTTCTCAAGGACCGTCTTACCGCCTTCTTTATAGCGGACAACGCAGGTGCCTTCACAACATTACTCTGGGACGAGGTGCTGAGAGCTGCAATCTGCTCCAACACCCGGTTATTCTCCTGCTGCTGCTGCAGGAATTGCTGCTGGTGCTGCAGGCGCTGCTGCTCCATGCTTCGCTGGGCCTGCACCAGGTACTCAACGAGTTCCTCCATACTGCCGGACTTATCTGTCTCAACCACGGCAGTTTTATGTTGCACATTAACTTGTGCCATTTGTTCAAACAGCGCCTCCATGCTGTCATCCATGCTGTCAGACTTCTCTGTCTTCACAACTGTAGTCTTCACTCAAGACATACACACTACACAGCTTTTTTTTTTTTTCCTCAGAAAAATTCAGCCTTGCTGTGCAAACACTTTTTTTTTTTTTTTTTTTCCTTTGCAAAGTCTATTAGGGCCACTGTCTCTTTAAGACTGCTCCACAAACTTTTCTTTTGCTGCTGCACATTCCACAGTCATTTTCACAACAAGTTCAGCTTTGCTGTGCATACATTTTCTTTCTGCAGACCCTATCAGGGCCACTGTCTCTCCAAGACTGCTCCAAACAGACGTTTCTGCTGACACACACTTTTTTTTTTTTTTTCTGTTGCTATTTCAATAGACTTCACCTTTAATGCTGTCTCTTGCCACTGTGCTGCATGCACACTCCAGCACTAACTGTACCAGGCCCTGCGCTGCCCAGCATTCTCCGCCAATTGTAAGCTTTCCGGGGGGTTTAGCTCTAGGATCGCTGTCTGGGTAGACAGAATGGCACGGAAACAGTTCATTCAGACAGCAGTTTGGTGAAAACTGGCCGCAACCAGTTTTATTAAAGTCCACAGCACACAGATAAAAACAAATCATAAACAGAAAACCTGGGCTTGTCTAGCCACTAAATTACACTTAGATAGATGGCCCTCTCTATCCGGGACCCAGACTCTACCAGTCTGTGCCCAAAACAACACATATCACATATGTTACCAGTATGGAGTTTCACAAACACTCCTCTTTATGTCCGAAGGCAACTCCAATGTCCAGACTTGAGAGAGGTCACCTCCTATTCAGTCGCTATTCGCACGGATTCTCACTGCGACTACTCCTGTGTCCGGGGGTACTTCCTGCACCCAGACTGAGATAGCTCACACTCTTAGAGACTGCTTCCTTGTGCCAGGACACCTCCCTGTGTCCGGGCTAAAGACAGCTCCCACACTCTTGGAGACACCTTCTGTGTCTGGACCCCTTGTCCAGACTGAATGAGCTCTCTGACTGTGCTCACAAGCACCTACTTCTGGCTTCCTAATCAACACCTGAGTGGATTCAGGTCTGAGCTGCAAGCGTGTACTGAATGGCAGGTGTAGTGACCTTTCTTTACCACCAGGTTTACAAAGCCACACATTTCGCTCATACCAGTCAGCAAGGTACTTAGGTGAAATATACACCTCATTCACCACATATTCCTTCACTGTCTCACAGTGTGTATGTGGAGCCCATTCACTATCTCCATCCATGCCTCACTCCCTCAAGATGGCTGGACCATCATTGGAAATGCACCATTATATATACACACCTGTACTTTGTATCTCCCCCACCTCATTGTAGATTGTAAGCTCTCACGAGCAGGGTCGGCTTATTTTACTTTAATTATTGTATTGTTAACGTTGTTACCTATGACTTGTGTTTTGAAACTGTTAAAGTGTAAAGCGCTGCGGAATATGTTGGCGCTATATAAATAAAGATTATTATTATTATTATATCAGTGGGAGAAGAGGATTGGGCCTTGACAAGGTGCCCGATTGCATCTTAAGTGTTATTGAATGTTGGAGCCAGTCCACCGTATAAAAGCAGCCATACAGTGTCCGGGTACCTGCTTGGATTTCGATCAAAATGAAGACTACTTTGATGTACATGTACACCAATTAGAGAAAAATGACAAGGATGAGGCAGTAAGACACGCTCAGCAGAGTACAAGCAGCATTGCTTGAAGAAGTAGCTTGAGCGTGATCAAAATTGAATAAATTAAAATCTCAGACTACAGTGAACACAACTCTTAGCTGTGAAAGGGCTTTTTGTGTCCTTCTACAGTGTTTTCAACCAATGTATTGGATACGGATGGAAGCACGTCACACTATAATTTCAATTGAATTGAGCAGCAAGAATTACACTAAAGAAAAAAAAAAAAAGAGTGTGAGAGTGACATGTGCAGATGCCTACATACGGCGTTGTATGCCGAGCAAACTGCAGCGCGTCACCTGCACTCACACACACACCTTGCAGACCTGTGAAAAAAACACTGCAAGGCAAAAGGAAGATGTACACAGCGGTTGGTAAAGTAGCCTGCCTAAAGCACAGTACACAAAATCGCAATCTCTAACTGTCCCTCAGAGTCAGCAGAGCAGCGTTCTGTCCCAAACAGAATTAACAGCACAGTGACGCTAAAATGGCGGCTTTATCCGGCAACAATACCTTCCTTGTGTCACGGTTAGGGTAGCGTGTGTCTATTATATGAGTGTCTGTAAAATGTAACGTTACGCAGACTTATTCTGCCCTTGGGACGCAAAAAATAAGACAGCAGTAATCATTTACAGTATAAAACTCCACCTATGCGCAACAAAACAAGCACGTTCCCTCTTACGGTTCCTGCGCTGACATGTGAGTAGGGAGTTTGGAGACGTTCCTGAATTTATCCCAGGTATCCAAGCATATCAGGCCGATAGGAGAGCATTAAAACCACCCACGGTGGTGATTTAAATATGGTGAATCTAAACAGTGAAGAACTGTAGGTCGATGCGAATGAATGTGCGATCACATGACACTAGTGTTGAGCATTCCGATACCGCAAGTATCGGGTATCGGCCGATATTCGCGTTATCGGAATTCCGATACTTAATTCCGATACTTTTTCCATATCGTATACCGGAATCGGAAGTTCCCATAATTCTTTGAGAGGCAATGTGATTTTAGTCAGCCAATGAGGAATCCTACGAAGTGTGGGCACATCCTGTAATGATGCGGTCATCTTAACTAATGGCATGGCTGTGATTGGCTGCTGAAATGATGTCAGAATGCACTATAAAAGGCGCCGCAGCCATTTTAGCGTCACTGTGCTGTGAACTCAGTAAGGGACAGAACGCTACTCTGCTCACTCTGAGGGACAGTTAGATATTGCGATTTTGTGTACTACTGTGCTTGAGGCAGGCTAGTTTACCAACCGCTGTGTAAAGCTTCATTTTGCCAGTGTTGTTTTAACAGCTCTGTGCAAGGTGTGTGTGTGACAGTGCAGGTGACGCTGCAGTTTGCTCTGCATCCACCGCTGTTTGTAGGCATCTGCACGTGTCACTTTTTTTTTTATTTTTTTTTTATTTTATTTAGTGGAATTGGTGCAGCTCCATTATATTAGAAAAAAATCAAATCTATTAGTGTGACGTGCTTCCATCCGTATACAATACATTGGTTGCAAACACTATAGAAGTACAGAAAGGAGCTTTTCACAGATTGTGGACAGTTGTGTTTCAGTGTTCACTTCAGTCTGTGTTTTTTACTTTTTTGAGTGCAGATCACGCTCCAGTTACATGTTCAAGCACTGCTGCTTGTACTCTGCTGAGCGTGTCTCAGTGGCTCATCCTTTTCATTTATCTCCAATTGGTTCTGCTACATTCCATTTAAAATAAATCTAATCTATTAGTGTGACGCGCTTCCATCCGTATACAATACATTGGTTGCAAACACTATAGAAGTACAGAAAGGAGCTTTTCACAGATTGTGGACAGTTGTGTTTCAGTGTTCACTTCAGTCTGTGTTTTTTACTTTTTTTAGTGCAGATCACGCTCCAGTTACATGTTCAAGCACTGCTGCTTGTACTCTGCTGAGCGTGTCTCAGTGGCTCATCCTTTTCATTTATCTCCAATTGGTTCTGCTACATTCCATTTAAAATAAATCTAATCTATTAGTGTGACGCGCTTCCATCCGTATACAATACATTGGTTGCAAACACTATAGAAGTACAGAAAGGAGCTTTTCACAGATTGTGGACAGTTGTGTTTCAGTGTTCACTTCAGTCTGTGTTTTTTACTTTTTTTAGTGCAGATCACGCTCCAGTTACATGTTCAAGCACTGCTGCTTGTACTCTGCTGAGCGTGTCTCAGTGGCTCATCCTTTTCATTTATCTCCAATTGGTTCTGCTACATTCCATTTAAAATAAATCTAATCTATTAGTGTGACGCGCTTCCATCCGTATACAATACATATATAGAAGTACACAAACGGGCCTTTCACAGCTACTGAACATGGGTTTTTAATTTTTAACTAAAATATGTATTTTTTCAAATGACACAAATATAAGTAATGTTGAAGAGGAATAGTCCTACATCCATTGTTTGCACAATATTACAGGTGTACATCATGTCCCTTAATCAACAATGTATTATTATATTTACTTGTATGCTTTTATTTAAAAGCCAAGAACACAGAAGGATAACCTTCGCACTGCAGCTGTTGTCAAAGTTCAACCCACATTATGCACTTCCAACATTGCAGCATTTGAGGCATGATGTGAGTTGGATTGGTCAAAGTTATGGAGTGAGAAGGTTCACCATCAGTACCCTATAGCATAAGTATGCTTTTCTGTTAGCATTTGTGTTAGACATGTGGATATCTGCCATAATATGTCACAATTATTTAGTTACAGATTTGTTACCAACACTAATCATTGAATGGTTTTAAATTTGACGTTTCACTTGTTTACAGCTTAGAAATAAGGGTGTAGCCTGATATCTATGTGTAGCACTAGCCACTTTAACATGTCATGTTTTTTAAACATGTGTAGCTAGGTAGCAGTAATTTTTGCCGGACACACAGCAGGGGAACAGCAGGCGTTACTGAACCCCACTATCACTATAGCTTGTGTATTGGTCTGTGGACACGACACTTCTGAGCAGCAACTGGCAGTGTTGTAGCCCAGGGAGTATAGCTCAGGTGGTAGAAAGATGAACATAACAGGAGACATGGAAAACGTTGTCAACCAGTTAGTTAATCTGAAACCGGACAGGCAAATTCAGGCGAGATCCATGCCTAGTTCATTTTCAGAAAAGTAAGCCGTTCTACATTATCGTAGGATAGTCGCATGCAACGGTCTGTTAGTACACCACCTGCAGCAGTAAAGACGCGCTCCGATAATACACTGCCAGCAGATCAAGCCAGCACCTCCAATGCATACTGGCTAAGCTCTGGCCATGTATCCAGCTTAGAGACACAAAACTTGAATGGGGAAGAGCCATCTGGGAGTACACTGAGAGGGCAAGACATGTAGTCTGTCACCATCTTACGGAAATGTTGCCTCCTGCTGACTGGAGCCGTCTCGGATGGTGTAGACATTGGTGGCGCTGCCACAAAACTTCGACACATTTGGAACATACTGTTCTTGCCCTGTGCAGAGGCGCTGCTTGTGCTCCCTCTTGTTGCAGAGCTGTCTCCACTGCCTCGACGCACAGAGCTGCTTTGTAAATCAGTAGCAGCAGCAGTGCTCTCGGCTGGAATGGAGAACATTATGGATTGCACCAGTGTGTCTTGGTACTTCCGCATTTTACGCTCCCGGTTCAACGGTGTGATGAGGCTTTGTAAGTTGTCCCGGTAGCGAGGGTCTAGGAGGGTGTACACCCAATAATCAGACGTGGTGTGAATGTGTTCGATGCGGCGGTCGTTTCTCAGCCACTGCAGCATGAAATCAACCATGTGCTGCAGACTCCCAACTGGCCAAGAAACGTTGTCCCCTGCAAGAGGCGTCATCTCCGCCTGCTGTGCATCACCCCACCCTTGGTCTACATACTGACTAGAGCATTGTCTACCTCCCTCTGGAGCGATGTCTTCCTCCTCCATTGACTCCTCCTCATCCTCCTCACAAAGTCCTTCAAATACATATAAATTTACAAAATTTAAAACTCAAAATTTAAAAACTTTGTATCATAATTCTGTAACATCAGTTTATGGAAACACAATAGCATTACAAAAGGATAGACAAAAAATGTTCATTATGTGCTTTGTAAATACATTAAAAGTTTGTAATGGTTATGAAAATATAGACAGCGACTCTGGAGGTTCAATTGTTGATACAGCATGGTACTTTGAAAGTCCTCCAGCCCTTTGTGAGGAACCACGTTGCGCTGACTGTCCAGAAGGTGATGGAATTTGTGACTCCTCATCCTCCACCTCTTCCAAAACCTCATGCCTTAGTGCTTGCAGTGTTTTTTGAAGCAGGCAGATAAGGGGGACAGTCAGGCTGACTAGTGCATCATCTGCACTCGCCATCCGCGTTGACTCATCAAACGCACGCAAAACGTGGCAGATATCCTTCATAGAGTTATTCGCCACTCATTACACTGGCAGTGGCTGCCCATTCATTATAGGATCCAATTCTAATTACTGGTTCTCACCAACATAGCTCTCCACAGCGCAGCACCCCCTACATCTCCTCCCTTATTTATATTTATCGGCCTAACCGACTGCTGCACTCTGCAAACGACCTTCGACTAACCTCTGCACTAATCCGTACCTCCCACTCCCAACTCCAAGACTTCACCCGCGCTGCGCCAATCCTCTGGAATGCTCTACCCCAAGAAATTAGGACTATCCGCAATTTGGATGGTTTCAGGCGCTCCCTCAAAACACATTTGTTCACAGTGGCCTATCACATTCACTAATCAAAGTCATTCTATGTGTAATTCTGTGTGTGTAGCCCATTCACTATCTCCATGCATCCCTCACTTCCTTAAAATGGCTGGACCATCATTGTAAAAACACCATTGTATATAAACACCTGTACTTTGTATCTCCCACACCTCATTGTAGATTGTAAGCTTTCACCAGCAGGGGCGGCTGATTTTGCTTTAATTATTGTATTGTTAACGTTGTTACTTATGACTCGTGTTTTGAAACTGTTAAACTGTAAAGCACTGCGGAATATTATGGCGCTATATAAATAAATAATATTATTATTCTTATTATAGAGGCCCACTCAGTAGTGGTGAAGTGTGAACGCCGCAAATTGCGAGTTGACTGCGCCTGATGCAGCTGATACTCCATTACTGTTGGCTGCTGCTCACACAACCGCTCCAACATATGTAACGAGGAATTCCACCTGGTGGGTACGTCACATATAATGCGATGTTCATGAAGGTGAAATCTGCGTTGCGAGCTGCAATCAGCGATCTGGCCATGCTGGAACGTCGCAAGTGAGCGCACTCTAGGCGGACCTTGTGCAGCAGTGCATCAAGATCCGGATAGTCCCTCAAAAAACTCTGCACGACCAAGTTGAGCACATATGACAGACATGGTATGTGACTGAGGTTGCCAAGGCCAGAGCTGACACCAGATTTCGGCCATTGTCACACACTACCAAGCCTGCCTGTAGATTCTCTTCCAAAAACCACACATCGCTCTCCTGCTTTATGGCATTACAGAGCTCCTGCGCTGTGTGGCTAAGATTCCCCATGGAAATTAATTTCAGGATGGCCTGTTGACATTTGGACACGGCTGTGCTCATATCGGTCGCAACAGGTAAACGTTCACGGGTCCATGTGGAGGTAGACCGTGACGGCTCCTGCAGCGATGATTCTGAGGAACTGGAATAGGAGGAGGAATCAATGTGTACAGACTTGATTCCTGCAATCCTTGGAGTTGGCAGAACACGTACAGCGCCACTCGCAAGATCAGTACCCGGCTGCACAACATTGACCCAATGGGCAGTGAGGGAAAGGTATTGTCCCTGGCCATGGGTGTTAGAACCCTCTTGTTAGGTTTTGTTTCAGTTTGCTGGTCACATGACCTTTTTTCCCTATTTAGTCTGGCTCCGCCCTTCTGGCTTTGCTTAACTTCATTGTATTATCTACTGTTAAGCTAGCCGGGTGCTTAGGTGCCTTAATCTGTGAGTTTTGCTTGATGTTAGGATCACAAAGTATTTATTTTTCTGTTTAATTATCCATGCTACAATTTATGTTAGGAGGTGTCCACCTTTTCTCCCAGTCCCTAGATCTTGTAGGGATTACTCCCTCGCAACTATAGGTCTTCGTTCACACTAGATGAGGACTTTAGCGGGTCTGGTCGCAGGATCAGGTTCCCCGTTACATCGTAGGGATTCAGCTTAGTTGTATTGTAGGGACAGAATTCCCTTCTTTCCTTACTGGTTGTAGCAGATCATAACAATGGGTATGGTCCACGCATCGGTGGTCAGGTGGACCTTGCTACTGAGGGCTTTTAGTAGCGCATGTTTAATTTTTCCCTCAACATGCTTTTGCAGACCAGGGATGGCTTGCCTGCTGAAATGAAATCGGCTTGGCACATTGTATTGTGGGATTGACAATGATATTCAGTTACGGAAACTGTCTGTCTCCACCAGCCTGAATCACAGCATTTCAAGGGACAGGAGTTTTGCAATGCCAGCATTCAGAGCCTGTGCTCGTGCATGGTTTGCGGAGTATGGCCGTCTTTTATCCCATGCCTGTGCTACCGCTGGCTGTTTTGTGGCCTGGGAGTGTGAGGATGACAGGGAACTTGCTGCTGTGTGTGGAATAACAGTTTGTCTCTGGACAACAGTGGCCGAGGTTCTTCCATGGCGATCCTGTGAGGAAGCATAACCAGCTGTGTGTGAGCTCGATGAAGAGGCTTCAACACAACCTGAAGATGTAGGTGCTGCTGTAGGTTGGCCTACATCTCCAGTGTGTCTTTGTAACTCAACTACGTGCTTTGTCCGCACATGTTTCCACATATTTGTGGTATTGAGGTGACTGACACTTTTAGCTATTTTTAATTTTTGATTACACAGCTTGCATTTCACATAGCAAATATCATGTGCAAGTGTGTGAAAAAAGGACCACGCAGTGCAAGTCCTGGGAGCGCACGTTTTGACTTTTGGAAGACAACTGCTCCGAACAGGTGCCAAACTGGAGGCTACAGGCAACCGAGTCTGCAGCCTAACTCTCCCTCCTGTTTGTACCGTTGGGGCAATGTCTTCCTCTATCTTCCTTCTATCACTAACCATTTCTAGGCCTCTCCCAGCTTTCAACCAAAGTACTGGTTCTCACCCACAAAGCTCTCCACAGTGCAGCACCCTCCTACATCTCCTCCTCATTTCTATCTATCGGCCTAACCGACTGCTGCGCTCTGCAAACGACTTTCGACTAACCTCTGCACTAATACGTACCTCCCACTCCCGACTCCAAGACTTCTCCTGCTCTACGCCAATCCTCTGGAATGCTGTACCCCAAGAAATTAGGACTATCCACAATTTGCATGGTTTCAGGCGCTCCCTCAAAACACATTTGTTCAGAGCGGCCTATCACATTCACTAATCAAAGTCATTCTATGTATTCTGTGTAAGTGTGTGTGTGTCTCTAGCCCATTCACTATCTCCATCCCTCAGTCCCTTAAGATGGCTGGAACATCATTGTAAATGCACCATTGTATATAAACACCTATACTTTGTATCTCCCCCATCTCATTGTACATTGTAAGCTGTCACGAGCAGGGGCGACTTATTTAGCTTAAATTATTGTATTGTTAACGTTGTTACTTATGACTTGTGTTCTGAAACTGCTAAACTGTAAAGCGCTGCGGAATATGATGGCGCTATATAAATAAATATTATTATTATTCCTCTGAGCTGCTCCCACCACCTTCCTGTTCTTCATGCCATGTTGGGTATTGGACCTCATCATCTCCACTACCCTCTTCCAACACCTGCTGTTGGGTGGTCTGGCCAGCACCATGCTCAACAGAAACTGGCACCTGGGTCTCATCATCATCATCAGATGCGTTCTGCGGTGTGCTGACCATCGGCACTGTCTCACCCGCCTCTTCAGATTCAGAGAGACACAGCTGTTGCGCATCACTGCATACTCCCTCTTCTTCACATTACAGAATGCTGCTTGGCTGGGCCCCTGTTTGCAAGCCAATAGATTCTGAGAACAGAAGCAGACACTCAGCTGGCTCCTGTACAGAACTCTCTGACTGCCTGGGCAATTTGCCAGGCGGTGAAGAGACAGATGGTTG
>JARQOD010000834.1:0-36801 GCA_033576555.1 Oophaga sylvatica
TCTTGGTCCGCTCAACCCCCAATCCTGATGTGCATGGTCCCCTCACCCCCCAACCCTGATGTGCATGGTCCCCTCACCCCCCAATCCTGATGTGCATGGTCCCCTCACCCCCCAATCCTGATGTGCATGGTCCCCCTCACCCCAATCCTGATGTGCATGGTCCTCTACACCCCCCCAACCCTGATGTGCATGGTCCCCTCACCCCCCCAATCCTGATGTGCATGGTCCCCTCACCCCCCATCCTGATTGCATGGTCCCCTCACCCCCCAATCCTGGATGTGCATGGTCCCCTCACCCCCCCCAACCCTGATGTGCATGGTCCTCTCACCCCCCCCAACCCTGATGTGCATGGTCCCCTCACCCCCCCAATCCTGATGTGCATGGTCCCCTCACCCCCCCAATCCTGATGTGCATGGTCCCCTCACCCCCCAATCCTGATGTGCATGGTCCCCTCACCCCCCCCAATCCTTATGTGCATGGTCCCCACACCCCCCAACCCTGATGTGCATGGTCCCGCTCACCCCCCCAATCCTGATGTGCATGGTCCCCTCACCCCCCCTATCCTGATGTGCATGGTCCCCCACCCCCCCAATCCTGATGTGCATGGTCCCCTCACCCCCCAATCCTGATGTGCATGGTCCCCTCACCCCCCAATCCTGATGTGCAATGGTCCCCTCACGCCCCCGTATCCTGATGTGCATGGCCCCCCACCGCTATTAAACTGCACAGATATCCCAAAAAAAACAAACATACTCACCTTTCATCCCTGTGCTCCAGCACTGTTCCGTTCAGCTGGACGCCGGGGGAGGAGAGCGACGCCGGAGTACGCGCATGCCCATACCGGTGGTTCCGGCGCCATAATTGCTGAAGACACACTGTAAATGTGTCTTCAGCAAAATGGCGCCGGATAGCGCTATTGCGCATGCGCGATCCGACGGCACTCCTGGTCTCCTGCCCCGGGAAGAGAAAGCGCCGTGGCAACGCTCCTCCCGGTCAGGTAAGTATGTGAGTATGGCGCCAGAGATCGCGGTATGCATCCAGTACGCATACCGCGATCTCTGGCGCCATACAGAGTACCACCGTTCTGGATGCCTCACTCTGTCTGGAGCCAGACTGCGCAGGCGTGTCGCGCTTGCGCAGTCTATAAAGGCTTCAGACAGATGTGACGCTCCCACCGTTATATTATAGATATTATAATATATATATATATTTTAACCCTTTATTTTCAATGGGGCGAAAGGGGGGTGATTTGAACTATTAGGTTTTTTGAGGTTTTTCAATTTTTTTTGAATGTTAGTGGTTAAATTTTAGTGGGTATTGTGTGTACAATATTGTGGAAAATAAGAAACATGGAATAATTCACATGCCTTGAACAAGTGGTAAATCTAAATTAATGTCAACATATTTTACATGGTGAATCCTTATGCCAAAAGGAACAAATTTGAGGGGTAAGATTTACCAATTTGCAAAGTTCATTTTTCCTTGGCACCCTAATATACAGCTAGAAAAAAGCCTTTCATCAATGAGAAGCAGAGTCAGGCTGGAATTTGCCAAAGACCATAAGGATTGGACCATAGAGGATTGGAGTAAAGTAATCTCTCTGATGAGTCTAATTTTTAGCTTTGTCCAACACCTGGTTGTCTAATGGTTAGACGGAGTCCTGGAGAGGCATACAAGCCACAGTGTCTTGCACCCACTGTGAAATTTGGTGGAGGATCGGTGATGATCTGGGGATGCTTCAACAAGGCTGGAATTGGGCAGGTTAATCTTTGCGAAGGACGTATGAATCAAGCCGCATGCAAGATTATCCTGAAAAAACAGTTGATTCCTTCTGCTCAGGCAATGGTCCTCAACTCTGAGGACTGGTTTTTCCAGCAGGACAATGCGCCATGTCACACAGCTTGGTCAATCAATGTGTGAATGACAGACCACCACATCAAATCCCTGTCATGGCCAGTCCAATTTCCAGACCAGAACCCCATTGAAAACCTCTGGAATGTAATCAAGAGGAAGATGTGATAGTCACAAGCCATCAAACAAAGAACTGCTTAAATTTTTGTACCAGGAGTGGCATAAGGTCACCCAAAAGCAATTTGTAAGACTTGTGGAAAGCATGCCAAGACGCATGTTGTTTCTAAATGATTATGAACTTGCTTTCTTAGCATTATTTGAGGTCTGCAACCACTGCACTTTTTTGTTATTTTGACCATTTCTCATTTTCTGAAAATAAATACAAAATGTATTGCTTAGAAATTCAGAGACATGTAGTCAGTTTATAGAATAAAAAAGAGCAATTTACATTTTACTCAAAAATATATGTATAAAGAGTAGTGTTGAGCGATACGATACCGCAAGTATCGGGTATCGGCCGATATTAGCTCTATCGGACTTTCGATACTTAGTTCCGATATTTTCGTCTTATCGGATACCGGAATCGGATTTGTCACTGTCACTGTCATGTCCGTCGGTCGGGTCTGTCAGGAGTCAGCGCACTTACCTGGCAGAAGATCTCCGGCGGTCACGGGCTGGACTGCTTGATGGCCGCCATCCTCTTCTCCCCGGCGGTCACATGCAGTTTCCTCGCGATAACTGCAGTGACTGCTGGGTAATCCCGGTCCGTAAAGCAGTCAGTCCGATGACTTCACCGCCGGGAAGCAGGTAATCAGCTGCGCTGCGTCGAGATGACAGGCTCTGCCTGTCATTGCGATGTAGCAGAGCTGGATCGTCGTGGGACCCTCGTTACTATGGACTGCGTCGGACAGGTGGTATACTGTTGGTTTGTTTTTTTTTCTTTTTTACAGGAGATCGATGGCGTCGCAGGAATGAGAGTATAATAAAAGAAATTAAAACTGTTGTCTTTTTTATTTCAGTAAAATACTTTTTTCTTGCTGTGTCTTTTTTTTTATACATTTAAAAACTTTTGGGATTAATAATGGATCGGTGTCTTATTGACACCTCTCCATTATTAACCGGGCTTATTCTCACCGTGCAATCAACGGTGACATTAACCCCTTATTACCCCGCTTGCCACCGCTACAGGGCAGTGGGAAGAGCCGGGTAAAGTGCCACAATTGGCACATCTTTTGATGCGCCAAATGTGGGGCTGCTGTAGCCTGGTATTATCAGGCTGTTGAGGGCCAAAATCCATGGGCCTTGACAGTCTTTTAATACCAGGCCGCAGCAGTCTGCATTTTACTTGGTGGTTAACAAAAATAGGGGACCCCTACGCCGTTTTTTTTTCGAGGGATCCCTATTTTTGTTAACCAGCCAAGCTAAGCAGACTGCTGTGGCCTGGTATTATCAGGCTGGCAAGGTCCATGGATATTGGATCCTTACCAGCCTGAAAAACCAGGCCTCAGCAGTCTGCTTCATCTGGCTGGTTAACAAAAATAGGGGGGACCCCACGCCAAATTTTTTTAGAGGGGATCCCCTATTTTGTTAACCAGCCAAGATATGCAGACTGCTGTGGCCTGGTATTATCAGGCTGGCAAGCAGGGTCGGACTGAGGCACCGGGACACCGGAGAAACCTACGGTGGGCCCCAGCTCCTGCGTGGTGGGCCCTGATTTGAAAGGATAGGTCGCGGGGCAGAGGGGGTGGTGGTCCCGGGGCCCGCGCTCTGAGGGGCCCACCCGGAGCTACGATACAGTTATATTCTGCGGCAGAGCAGGGAGAATCGCTCTCCCTGCTCTGCACCCGGAAGCTATGGGGCCTGAACAGGCGTTGGGGGGGCCCGGTGCCAGCAGTGGGCCCCCCACCCGTCATCGGAGGGTCAGCTGTATCGGCATCCAGCCGATAAAGCTGACCGCATGGAGAGAGAAGGAGCGAGCGCTCCTACTCTCCCATAATCCCCCTCTCAGCGTATGACAGCGGGCGCAATAACATCACCTGCTGGCGCCCGCTGTCAGACCTGAGAGGGAGAACAGTGAGCAGCACAGGAGCCGGGAGGTGAGTTTTTTTTTTATTTTTTTTTTAATGGGGGTGCAGTCGAGTCCTGGCTGGAGAAGTCGTCATGTCCGTGTGGGCCAGATGGAAAATACATGAAAAGTGAACAATTCCATTAGAAAGAACATCAGCGGTAAGTCATTATCTGTACCTGTGCTGTAATCTATTATATGTTCTGTAGGACTGGTATTATTTAACACTGACCATATGGCGGTGATATCAATATTGGTCTTTTTATATAGAGATTATTTGGCCAACAGCGGCGGTCATTTGCTGAGGTTCTCTGATGATGGGCCCACTCAGAAGTTTTGCCCCCACTAAACCAAAACCCTAGCTACGTCTATGGCTCTCTCTCTAGTCTTTCTTTCTCGCTCTCTGTTCTTTCCTTCTCGCTCTCTGTTCTTTTTTCTCTGTTCTTTCTTTCTCTCTTTTCTTTCTTTCCTCTCTTTCTTTCTCTGTTTGTTCTTTCTCTCTCGCTGCTCTTTCTTTCTTTTCCTCAGTACCAGCCACTGTGCCCTCATTACCAGTCAGTGTGATCAGCAGTGCTAAATGGTTACGCTTGGGGCGAGGATATGGGTGTGATTAGCTGTGAAATGGGTGTTGTCGGGGCGTGGCCTAAATTTTCAGCGGCGCGCAACACGCGCCACAGCCTTTAATCCTCTTTCCTGTCTTCCAAATTTGGGAGGTATGCTGTATGACCTCCCTACAACTTCTGGCCATGCTCCTGATGAGCGCGACGGATGGTCTCGTGAGGGATCTCCTCCCACACCTGGACTAAAGCATCCACCAACTCCTGGACAGTCTGTGGTGCAACGTGGCATAGCCTAAAATTTTCTGCAGCATGCACAGCGTGCCACAGCCTTTGTCCCTCTTTCCCTTATTCAAAGGTTGGGAAGTATGATGTTGGGCCGCAAGAATATATTTTCTCTGGTGGGCCCAAGGTACTCCAGTCCGACGCTGCTGGCAAGGTCCATGTATGTTGGCTCCTTAACAGCCTTAAATACCATGCCTCAGCAGCAGGGGCGTACATATAAATCATGGGGCCCCATAGCAAAAGTCTGAATGTTCCCCACCCCCCCCCAAAAAAAAACCCAGAGGCATTGTAAATGTAAAGTGCCAGCACAGTGAGGGAAGTTGAGTCGCACAGAGACAGGGGTTTTGGGGGTACTCGGCACCGATCACGTCGACTTCTATGGGGGATGTCACGAGTAGCACAGCTCGGTCCGTGACCTGGGCGATCACTGGAATGTGGGATATTTCCAGGGGATGATAGAATGTTCGTGTAGTTTGTCGTGACGCCACCTGTAGTACCTGGTCAGGGTGTCCAGCGCTGCTGTGCAGGTCCTCTGGAAGGGATGGTGTAGTGCAGGTAGGTGAAAAGTCTTCTACAGGTAACACGCTATCCTTCCAGGGCAGATAGATGTGAGATAGAGCAATGGTGCAAAGTGATGTAGCAGAGTGGACTATGCGACGTAGTAAGAAAGCAGGAAACACTTCAAGTTAAACGTTGCATAATAAAATTTTAATAATAACATTACAAAAGTGCAAATGGCTTATACTATGTGACATGTTTTGTTACTGTTCATACCCTTGATATGTGTTATATACATGTGTGTTAATAAATACATATTCAACAAAAGTGCAAATAGCATTAGTGCCAAAGTTCGTGGAGACTTCTTAGGACTACAACCCCACCGGGGTAACTTCACAGTGCCCTTTACTTGTGCTTGTGGAGGACCCGCTCCAAACCTCCAACTGTGGTCTTGGGTGGGCTGCAAGACTTTCCTTGAGCAGACCTCACTTTCGGCCACACCAAACGGGTTTTTAGTTTCTGAGGTAGTTGAAAATAGTGCACAGTAAAGTTTTTTGTAAAACCAAGATGGAGCACCGAAGTGCCAACTATTTACAGAAAAATTTGTGAGCCAGTACAGTTCATGGCTTCAAAGTTCAACATTTTCATTACAGTGAAACACCATTACCCAACCTGGGTATATTAGGCAACAATAAACTTGTTCTTCTGAACATTCACCCGTCCGGGTACATCAAACCATTACCCAACCTGGGTATATTAAGGCAATAAACTTTTTATGAACATTCACCCGTCCAGGTACATCAATAATTTAACTATTTACATACAGAGACCCTGTCCGGGTTATTTAGACTTCTTTGGCTGGCCTCTTCCAGGTACCACCTGGTACTCTTCTGGAGCTTGCCAAACATCCGTGACAGGAGGGTCCACCCAGACCTGATGACGTCGTGTGGCCAGTACAGTGACGTCGTGACCCGCTATATGGGTCTGTGTGGCCACCTCTTTCATCTCCCTCCGGGTCTGGACCCCTATGTCCCGGACTGAACGAACCCCAGGGGGCCTAACAGGCGCCGGGTATGGGCCAGCTATCATTATCATGTCCATAGCTGGGGCTGCTGAGGAGACCACTGAGGGAGGCTGGGGATATTTACGGCGTGGGGTGGGCACTTGTGCAGAGGCCTGGTTGGGGGAGGCTGAAGGCTCGTAGGGTCTGTCAGTTTCCTGACACTCTGGGGAGTAGGGGTCGCACCTGGTAACATTTAGGGCGTACCATCCATTGTAACCCAGTGTCGGGTGTAAGTCACCAAGTCTCCTGGCAACAGGTCCCTCCCCGGGTGTCCTTCGTGGAGGTGAGCCTCCACGTCCCGCCGGGTTACAAAGACTTCTAAATAAAGTCCAGGCTCCTGGATGAAGCCCCAACCACCTTTTAACTTAAAGTTCAGTACTGCACCCTTACGCCGCGGCTCCCTCACCATACTTTTATCCTTTCTCATACGTGCCTTCTCTGACAGGTCCTTCTCCAGGTGACGTTGCCGAAGCTTTTGGATTCTCGCTGCTCCCTTTGTCGCTCTGCTTCCCGCTCCCGACGTCTCCACTCTTCCTCCTGACGCCGGTTGTAATTCTCCTCCACCAGCATCTCCATGTCTCCACCATCAAACGCCAGCTTACGATGTACGGTTTGCGGCAGCTCTCCTGGCGCCCGCCAGTCCTGGCGGCGCTCACCTGCGGCGGAAGCAGCCGGCTCTGGAACAGATGACGGTCGGGGCTCCGGTACAGGCAGGTAGAGCTCTGGTGCCTGCGCGGCCTCCTCCATGAGGATGGGTGTCGCTTCTTCTGCCTCAGCGACGGGGCAGACAGCGGGATCTGGGGTGCTGGTGCGGCGTTTTCTGCAGGAACGGGTGCCTCCACTGTGATACTGGCAACCAGTTCAGATTGCAAGGGCTGGGATGCCCGCACGGCCTCCTGTACTGGAACGGGTGCCTCCTCTGAGATACTGGCAACCGGTTCAGATTGCAAGGGCTGGGATGCCCGCACGGCCTCCTCTACTGGAACGGGTGCCTCACCTTCCGGTACAGACACTTCAGGGGTAAGAGGGATTGGCGCCACTCCAATTGTAGTTTTAGGGCCCGCCAGCTCGCTTCCATCCTGGCGACCTCCTCCCGGTGCCGGCCAGGTCTCTCAGGGTATCCTCCGCTTCTTCCAGCGTAGGAGGGTTTCCAGGCCGGGTGCCAAACGGTGGCTCCGTGGCGATCGGGTCGCTTCCGTGGGGGGAGAGCTCTGACTCCTCCATCCCTTCCCACTTCTGCTCACGTCCATTCGCCATCTCAGCAAAGTCACATGTGTCATTAGCATCAGGAGAGGCGACATCTTTTGTAGGGAGGCGGGACCTTCGCGTTCGTTTACGCCCACTGAGGAGGATGAGGAGGCGGAACTCCAGAGCTGTGGGGCACGATCTTACATTGCAGTAACATTTAGAGTGTGCGGACATCGTTTTCGCGCCACGGAGTGAGTGTACGCCCACGAGAGCACCCCCTTATTCTTCACCTGTGCCTCGTGGCGCAGATATGACGGAAAAATGGCAAATACAGTCTATGATGATTTTTGCAATTCTCAAGCAAAAAAACAGTTCAATTAAGGCACACAGGACTCGCTTATAGCGAGCTTCTGAATCCTGTTCGCTGGGTGCGATGCAACATCTCTGTGGCGACTGGACCCTCGGGTGCTTCTGTCTTTTCACAAATGCCGGCTTTACCCGGCAATTGAATCAGAGGCTATTTTACTATGTAGAAGTGAATAAACTATAAATATATGTATATATATATATGTCACAATGACATGTATAATATATATATATATATATATATGTATTCTAAGTGTGTATATTTTGTGTTTACAAGGAAAGAAAGTGTTTTTTTAGTTGCGATATTTTGTTCCCATAGACTTACATGGGACTTCCGGTATCGGAATCGGATATCGCCGATAGTTAGTGATATCGGCGATACCATTCCGATCCGATATTTTAGATATCGAGCAGTATCGCTCAACACTAATAAAGAGAAAAAATCAAACTGAAAATTTTGCAGTGGTCTCTTAATTTTTGCCAGAGCTGTATGAGTTTGACATACCCATCAGATCATTTATATTGTCATTCTTATTTGATAGTGTGAGTCTCATTGATTGGGCATATTATTTGTATGGCCCATAAACCTATTATTCAACTCTTCCAAATCACCTTCCCAACTATAAAGTGTGTGTTTTGCATGTTTGTAAAAAAGAAGAGACACAATATTTTAACCCCTTTACCCCCGAGGGTGGTTTGCATGTTAATGATCGGGCCAATTTTTGCAATTCTGACCACTGTCCTTTTATGAGGTAATAACGAATGTTTCCATGGATCCTGGTGATTCTGACAATATTTTCTTGTGACATATTTTACTTCATGATAGTGGTAAAATTTCTTTGATATGACTTGCATTTATTTGTGAAAAAAAATGGAATTGAATTTTCATGCCCTTAAATCAAACAGATATGTCACGCAAAATACTTAATAAGTAACATTTTCCACAGGTCTACTTTACATCAACACACCCAAAAGTGAGACCTTTCTAAAAACTGCACCCCTCAAGGTGCTCAAAGCCACAATCAAAACATTTATTAACCCTTCTGGTGCTTCACAGGAATTTTTGGAATGTTTAAAAAAAAAGAACATTTAACTTTTTTTCACAAAAAAATTACTTCAGATCCAATTTTTTTTTATCTTCCCAAGTGTACAGGGGAAATTGGACCCCAAAAGTTATTGCGAAATTTGTCCTGAGCATGCTGATACCCCATATGTGGGGGTAAACCACTGTTTGGGTGCATGGCAGAGCTCGGAAGGTAAGGAGCGCCGTTTGACTTTATCAACGCAAAATTGGCTGAAATTGAGATTGGACGCCATGTCGCATTTGGAGAGTCCCTGATGTACTTAAACAGTGGAAACCCCCCACAAATGACCCCATTTGGAAACTAGACCCCCAAAGGAACTTATCTAGATGTGTGGTGAGTACTTTGAACCCTCAGGTGTTTCACTAAAGTTTATAACGTGCGGGATTGAAAATAAAAAAAATCATATTTTTTCCACAAACATGATCTTTTAGACCCCAATTTTTTATTTTCCCAAGGATAACAGGAAAAATTGGACCACAAAAGTTGTTGTTCAATTTGTCCTGAGTATGGTGATATCCCATATGTGAGAGAAAACTGCTTTATGGGCACACGTCGGGGCTCGGAAGGGAAGTAGTGACATTTTGGAATGCAGACTTTGATGCAATGGTCTGCGGGCGTCGTGTCGCGTTTGGAGATCCTCTGATGTACCTAAACAGTGGAAACCCCCAAGTGACCACATTTTGGAAACTAGACCCCCAATGAACTTATCTAGATGGTTGGTGAGCACTTTGGATCCCCAAGTGCTTCACAGAAGTTTATAACATAGAGCCGTAAAAATAAAAACTCATATTTTTTCCACAAAAATGATCTTTTGGTCCCCCATTTTTTTTCCCAAGGTTACCAGGAGAAATTGCACAATAACTTTTGTGGTCCAATTTCTTTTGTGTATGCTGATGCCCCATATGTGGGGTAAACCAATGTTTTGGCACATGGCAGAGTTCAGAAGGGAAGGAGCGCCAGATTTTACTGTTATGGTTTGCAGGTGCCATGACCCAGTAGGAGAGCCCATTAGGTGCCAAAACAGCAGAATCCCCCATAAGTGACCCCATTTTATGAACTACACCTTTCAATGAATTCATCTAGGGGTGCAGTGATCATATTGACACGATGGGTATATCACAGAATTTTATACCATTGGGCAGTGAGGAAAAAATAGCTAGATTTTTACCACCCAAATTTTGTTTTAAGCCCCCATCTCACTCAGCGATCTCGCTAGCGAGATCGCTGCTGAGTCACTAGTTTTGTGACGCAACAGCGATCTCCCCAGCGATATCGCTGTGTGTGACATTCAGCAACGATCAGCCCCCCTGCCGGGTATCGCTGATCGTCGCTGAATGTCCTGGACATTTTTTTGATCGCTGGTCTCCCTCTGGCCAGCACGCATCGCTGCGTGTGACAGGTGGGAGACCAGCGATCCGCTGGTAACCAAGGTACACAGCGGGTTTCCAGGCGCGGGGCTGTGCCTGGAAACCCGCTGTGTACCTTGGATACCAGCTCCCTGAATCAGGGCGCTGGTATCCAACGTACACTGCGGGTAACTAAGCGATGTTAACCGCAGTGTCGCTGTGCTGATCGCTGCCTGAGCTGCCTGTTTGGCAGCTCAGCAGCGATCATGTAGCGACACACCAGCGATCCTGATCGTTGTCGGGATCGCTGGTGTATCGCTATGTGAGACCTGGGCTTTAGTCAAAGATTTTACATTTTCACACAAGAAGTGGGTTAAAATGGCAACAAAGTTTGTCCCACAATTTCTACTGAACGTGGCAATACCTCATATGTGGCTGTACAGTGCTACTTAGCCATGCGGAGAGACTCGGGAGGAACAGAACGTTATTTGCCTATTCAAGTGAATGGGTCTGTGCACATGTCAGTGTGTTTCCATGGGCCGTGTGTCCATGGGCAAAACACGCTGACATGGCCATTTTTTAATGTCAGCACAGGCCACAGAACATCCAGCACACGTGCATACATACAACACACATGGATGTCATCCATATGACATGCATTGGTGCCGGGAAAGAAGTGTTACACGGCGCCGGGTGTTGTGAATGGACTTGAAATGAGTTCTGAGCAGAGGCTCCCTCTGGTGGTTACAAGGGGTACTGGACTGTCCAGTGAAGATTGTGAGGAGTGGGAATCAGGTGTTACTGACTGGTCTTATATAAGGGAGTCGCCTTCCCATCAGGGTTGCCGGTGATCAATTGTTCTGGTCTCAATCCTTGAGTCCTGTTTCCTTTGTAGCCTGCTGTGTCGTGTCTGCATCTCCTGCTAACAGATAAGACATTTTCTTCTTTTTGTTTTTGTGCTTGATTTTTGCATTTTGTCCTGCACTTCTGTGGGGGCCTTCAGGGTCCCCTCCGGGGGCTTTTGCCCTCTCAGTTTAGTTCAGCCACTGATGTTTGTACATTTGCTTTTTCCAGTTTTTTTCAGTGGCTGCTGTTTTGATTTTGTTGCACCAGAGAACTAATTTAGGTGGTAGAGGTCGTGTGATCTCAGGTGATTTTGAAATTAGTAGAGTTGGTGCTTTTCAGGGTTTTTTGGGATTGCAGTAAGTGCCCTTCCTATCCTTTTCTATTTAGGTAGTTTGGGCCCCAACATTTGCTCATACTATTTTCTGTCTGTGTCAGTATTTCTTCTTGTCTAACCGCCATTACATGTTTGGGGGCTTTCTGTGTTCTTTGGGGATCTGCTCCGGGGCAGATAGCTTTCCTCTTTCTATCTTTAGGTGTAGTTAGTTTCTCAGGCTGTGACGAGGCGTCTAGGACCAACGTAGGAACGCTCCACGGCTGCCTCTAGTTGTGGTGGTTAGTCAGGGTACTGCAATCTCATAGATTCCAACTGCTCTGGTGTATTGTCTTTTTACCTGCACTCCTCAGCTACCGAAACATAACAGTATCACCGGCCAAAAAATTGAAAATTGTATGGTACTCACAGAAGGGAAAAAATATTGTGAAAGAAAAAAGGTTGTCAGAGTTGTCAGAGATATTTTTCTGTTTGTTGCATTTTTTTTTTCCCTCTGTATCTCTGGGTGCTGGGGAGGATTTTTTTATTTCTCTCAATGGAGTTTGCACAGTTGTCTGGCCGTGTGGATCAGCTGGCCACTGAGGTTCGGAGTATTGCTACCTATCTTGCTAGGTTGCCTGTTGTGGAACCTAGGATTCCCATGCCAGATTTGTTTTTGGGGGATCGAGCCAAGTTTCTGAATTTCAAAAATAATTGTAAATTGTTTTTTGCCTTAAAATCTAAGTCCTCAGGGAACGCAGCGCAGCAGGTTCAAATTGTCATCTCTCTCCTGCGCGGCGATCCTCAGGATTGGGCTTTTTCCCTGACACCTGGGGATCCTGTTTTGAGTGATGTTGATGCATTTTTTCAGGCCTTGGGGTTATTGTACGATGAGCATAATGTCACTGATCAAGCTGAAAAAGCCTTGTTGGCATTGAATCAGGGGCTTGATGACGCTGAGTTATACTGTCAGAGATTCCGTAGGTGGGCAGTCCTGACCAAATGGAATGACGACGCTTTGGCAGCCCTTTTTCGGAAGGGTCTGTCAGATAATGTAAAGGATGTTATGGTGGGATTCCCTGTCCCCTCTGGTCTCAATGATTCTATGTCATTAGCGATTCAAATTGACAGACGTTTGCGTGAGCGGAGAAGTATGCGTGGAATAGTGTTGCCTTGTGAACCTGCTTCTGAATCCATGCAGTGTGATAGAGTGGTTTCTGGGGCACAGCGTCATGAGTTTCGAAAGCGCAATGGGTTATGTTTCTACTGTGGTGATGCCTCTCATGCTATTTCAGTCTGCCTAAGCGGGGAAGACTGTTGTGAATGGGTTTGAGATGAGTTCTGAGAGGCTCCCTCTGGTGGTTACAAGCGGTGCTAGTGAAGATTGTGAGGACTGGGAATCAGGTGTTACTGACTGGTCTTATATAAGGGAGTCATTTTCCCATCAGGGTTGCCGGTGATCAATTGTTCTGGTCTGAATCCTTCATTCCAGTTTCCCTTGTAGCCTGCTGTGTCGTGTCTGCATCTCCTGCTATCAGATAAGACCTTTTCTTCTTTGTGTTTGTACTATATTTTTGCATTTTGTCCTGCACTTCTGTGGGGGCCTTCAGGGTCCCTCCGGGGGCTTTTGCCCTCTCAGTTTAGTTCAGCCACTGATGTTTGTACTTTTGCTTTTTCCAGTTTTTTCAGTGGCTGCTGTTTTGATTTTGTTACACCAGAGAACTAATTTAGGTGGTAGAGGTCGTGTGATCTCAGGTGATTTTGAAATTAGTAGAGTTGGTGTTTTTCAGGGTTTTCTGAGATTGCAGTAAGTACCCTTCCTATCCTTTTCTATTTAGATAGTTTGGGCCCCAGCGTTTGCTCATACTATTTTCTTTCTGTGTCAGTATTTCCTCTTGTCTAACCGCCATTACATGTTTGGGGGCTTTCTATTTTCTTTGGGGTTCTGCTCCGGGCAGATAGCTTTCCTATTTCTATCTTTAGGTGTAGTTAGTTTCTCAGGCTGTGACGAGGCGTCTAGGACCAACGTAGGAACGCTCCACGGCTGCCTCTAGTTGTGGTGGTTAGTCAGGGTACTGCAATCTCATAGATTCCAACTGCTCTGGTGTATTGCTTTTTTTGCCTGCACTCCTCAGCTACCGAAACATAACAGTATCACCGGCCCAAAAAATTGAAAATTGTATGGTACTCACAGAAGGGAAAAAATATTGTGAAAGAAAAAAGGTTGTCAGAGTTGTCAGAGATATTTTTCTGTTTGTTGCATTTTTTTTTTTTTTTCCCTCTGTATCTCTGGGTGCTGGGGAGGATCTTTTCTCCCAATGGAGTTTGCACAGTTGTCTGGCCGTGTGGATCAGCTTGCCACTGAGGTTCAGAGTATTGCTGCATACCTTGCTAGGTTGCCTGTTGTGGAACCTAGGATCCACACGCCAGATTTGTTTTTAGGGGATCGAGCTAAGTTTCAGAATTTCAAAAATAATTGTAAATTGTTTTTTGCCTTAAAATCTAAGTCCTCAGGAAACGCAGCGCAGCAGGTTCAAATTATCATCTCTCTCCTGCGCGGCGATCCTCAGGATTGGGCTTTTTCCCTGACACCTGGGGATCCTGTTTTGAGTGATGTTGATGGTTTTTTCAGGCTTTGGGGTTATTGTACGATGAGCCTAATGTCACTGATCAAGCTGAAAAAGCCTTGTTGGCATTAAATCAGGGGCTTGATGACGCTGAGTTATACTGTCAGAGATTCCGTAGGTGGGCAGTCCTGACCAAATGGAATGACGACGCTTTGGCGGCCCTTTTCCGGAAGGGTCTGTCAGATAATGTAAAGGATGTTATGGTGGGATTCCCTGTCCCCTCTGGTCTCAATGATTCTATGTCATTAGCGATTCAAATTGACAGACGTTTGCGTGAGCGGAGAAGTATGCGTGGAATGGTGTTGCCTTGTGAACCAGCTTCTGAACCCATGCAGTGTGATAGAGTGGTGTCTGGGGCACAGCGTCATGAGTTTCGAAAGCGCAATGGGTTATGTTTCTACTGTGGTGATGCCTCTCATGCTATTTCAGTCTGCCCTAAGCGGGGAAGACGTTTTGCACGCTCAGTTGTCTTGGGTAGTGTTCAGACTAAGTTTTTATTAACTGTTACTCTGATATGCTCTCTGTCCTCATTTTCTGCTCAGGCTTTCGTTGATTCTGGAGCAGCTATTAACCTGATGGATTATGATTTTGCTAAACGTTGTGGGTTTCCCTTGATACCCCTACAGAAGTCTATTCCCCTACTGGGGATCGATTCTACCCCTTTGGCTGAGAATAAACCCCAGTTTTCTACTCAGGTGATAATGAGGGTTGAACCTGATCACCAGGAGTGCTGCAAATTTTTGGTTCTATATAATCTGCATGACATTATCGTGCTGGGTTTCCCTTGGTTACAGTCTCATAATCCTGTTTTGGATTGGAAATCTGTGTCTGTAACCAGTTGGGGCTGCCAATGTGTTAATACCAACACTCCTGTTTTTTCTGCCTCCCCCCAGGCTCAGGATGTTCCTGACTTTTTGTTTGATTTTTCTGATGTGTTTAGCGAAAGTAAATCTGCATCCTTGCCTCCCCATAGGAGCTATGACTGCGCTATTGAATTAGTGCCGGGTAGTAAATTCCCTAAAGGTCGCCTTTTTAACTTGTCTGTACCTGAACATGACGCTATGCGGTCTTATATCAAGGAATCATTGGAGAAGGGTCATATCAGACCATCCTCTTCACCCTTAGGTGCCGGTTTTTTTCTTTGTGGCCAAAAAAGATGGTTCATTAAGGCCGTGTATTGATTATCGTCTCTTGAACAATATTACTGTGAAATATCAATACCCGTTACCCTTGATTTCTGACCTGTTTTCCAGGGTGAAAAACGCTACTTGGTTTACCAAGCTTGACCTCAGGGGGGCGTATAACCTTATTCGCATTAAGCACGGGGATGAATGGAAGACGGCATTCAATACCCCTGAAGGGCATTTTGAGTACCTAGTGATGCCCTTTGGGCTCACTAATGCTCCTTCCGTCTTCCAGTCCTTCATGAATGACATTTTCAGGGATTTTGTGGACAAATTTCTGATTGTTTATTTGGATGATATCTTGATTTTTTCTAATGACTGGGACTCTCATGTGAAACATGTTCGAACTGTATTCCAGATTTTGAGAGAGAATGCTCTGTATGTGAAGGGATCAAAGTGTCTTTTTGGCGTACAGAGGATCTCATTTCTGGGATTCATTTTGTCCCCATCTGTTATTGAAATGGACCCGGTCAAGGTTCAGGCCATCTGTGATTGGGTCCAACCTACTTCATTAAAGGCTCTTCAGAGATTTTTGGGTTTTGCCAATTTTTATCGTAAATTTATTGGTAATTTCTCGGTTATTGTTAAACCATTAACTGATTTGACCAGAAAGGGTTCTGATGTGGTGAATTGGCCTCCTGAGGCAGTCTCTGCATTTCAGGAACTTAAGCAGAGATTCACTTCTGCTCCTGTTCTACGGCAGCCTGATGTTTCTCTGCCATTTCAGGTGGAGGTTGATGCCTCTGAAATTGGGGCAGGTGCCGTTTTGTCCCAAAAAGATCCAGAGACCTCTAAAAGTAACCCTTGTGCCTTTTTCTCTCGAAAATTTTCTCCTACTGAACGTAATTATGACGTGGGTAATCGGGAGTTATTGGCCATGAAGTGGGCTTTTGAAGAGTGGAGACATTGGCTGGAGGGAGCCAAACATCAGGTGGTGGTCCTTACGGACCATAAGAATCTGGTCTATCTGGAATCTGCCAAGCGACTCAATCCTAGACAGGCCAGGTGGGCCTTGTTTTTCACACGTTTTAATTTTGTGGTTTCCTTTCTTCCTGGCACTAAGAATGTTAAGGCGGATGCCCTCTCGAGGAGTTTCCTTGCGGACTCTCCTGAGTTATCTGATCCTTCTGTTATTTGAAAGAGGGTGTAGTTCTTTCCGCCATCTCGCCCAATTTGAGACTTGCTCTGGAGGGGTGTCAGGAGGATAGGCCCGAGCGCTGCCCTGTTGGAAAATTGTTTGTCCCGGACCAATGGAAAAAGAGTGTGATGTCTGAGATTCATTGTTCCGCATTGGCTGGGCATCCCGGAATTTTTGGTACCAGAGACTTGGTTAGTCGGTCCTTTTGGTGGCCTACCTTGTCTCGTGATGTCAGGGAATTTGTGCAGTCCTGCGGGACTTGCTCTCGCTCCAAGCCTTGCTCTCGCTCTAGTGGTTTGTTGATGCCATTGCCTGTGCCCAAGAGACCATGGACCCATATCTCTATGGATTTCATTTCCGATCTTCCTGTTTCTCAGAGAATGACCACCATCTGGGTAATTTGTGATAGGTTTTCCAAAATGATACATCTTGTGCCATTACCTAAGTTGCCTTCCTCCTCTGAATTGGTGCCGTTGTTCCTTCAGCACGTGGTTCGTTTACACGGCATTCCTGAGAACATTGTGTCTGACAGAGGAGTCCAGTTTGTTTCCAGATTTTGGAGGACTTTTTGTTCTAAACTGGGTGTTCAATTGTCTTTCTCCTCGGCATTTCATCCTCAGACCAATGGTCAAACTGAGAGAACAAACCAGACATTGGAGACTTATCTAAGATGCTTTGTGTCTGCTGATCAGGATGACTGGGTCTCTTTTTTGCCTTTGGCTGAGTTTGCTCTTAATAATAGGGCTAGCTCTGCCACTTTGATGTCTCCGTTTTTCTGTAATTCTGGGTTTCACCCTCGATTTTCTTCAGGACAGACGGAGGCTTCTGTCTGTCCAGGTGTTGACTCTGTTGTGGAGCGTATGCAACAGATTTGGGACCAGGTAGTGGAGAGGTTGTCCCTCTCTCAGGAGAGGGCCCAGCGGTTTGCTAACCGGCATAGGACTGATGGTCCTCGGTTTAAAGTGGGGACTTGGTCTGGTTGTCCTCAAAGAATATTCCTATGAGAGTGGCATCTCCTAAGTTTAAGCCTAGGTTCATTGGACCTTATAAGATCATGGAGATTATTAATCCTGTTTCTTTTCGTTTGCTTCTTCCAGGGACATTTAAGATCCATAACGTGTTCCACAAGTCCTTGTTGAAGAGGTTTGTTGAGCCAGTGGTTCCTGCTGCTGTGCCTCCTGACCCTGTTTTGGTTGAGGGCAATCTGGAGTATGTGGTTGAGAAAATATTGGATTCTCGTTTTTCTAGACGGAAACTCCATATTTGGTTAAATGGAGAGGTTATGGTCAGGAAGACAATTCTTGGGTGTTTGCTTCGGACATCCATGCTAGGAGACTTATCCGTGCGTATCATAGAACTCATCCCGACCGACCTGGTTGCTCAAATGAGGGTTCGGTGACCCCTCCTCAAGGGGGGGTACTGTTGTGAATGGGTTTGAGATGAGTTCTGAGCAGAGGCTCCCTCTGGTGGTTACAAGCGGTGCTAGTGAAGATTGTGAGGACTGGGAATCAGGTGTTACTGACTGGTCTTATATAAGGGAGTCATTTTCCCATCAGGTTGCCGGTGATCAATTGTTCTGGTCTGAATCCTTCATTCCAGTTTCCCTTGTAGCCTGCTGTGTCGTGTCTGCATCTCCTGCTATCAGATAAGACATTTTCTTCTTTTGTGTTTGTACTATATTTTTGCATTTTGTCCTGCACTTCTGTGGGGGCCTTCAGGGTCCCCTCCGGGGGCTTTTGCCCTCTCAGTTTAGTTCAGCCTCTGATGTTTGTACTTTTGCTTTTTCCAGTTTTTTCAGTGGCTGCTGTTTTGATTTTGTTACACCAGAGAACTAATTTATGTGGTAGAGGTCGTGTGATCTCAGGTGATTTTGAAATTAGTAGAGTTGGTGTTTTTCAGGGTTTTCTGAGATTGCAGTAAGTACCCTTCCTATCCTTTTCTATTTAGATAGTTTGGGCCCCAGCGTTTGCTCATATTATTTTCTTTCTGTGTCAGTATTTCCTCTTGTCTAACCGCCATTACATGTTTGGGGGCTTTCTATTATCTTTGGGGTTCTGCTCCAGGGCAGATAGCTTTCCTATTTCTATCTTTAGGTGTAGTTAGTTTCTCAGGCTGTGACGAGGCGTCTAGGACCAACGTAGGAACGCTCCACGGCTGCCTCTAGTTGTGGTGGTTAGTCAGGGTACTGCAATCTCATAGATTCCAACTGCTCTGGTGTATGCTTTTTTTGCCTGCACTCCTCAGCTACCGAAACATAACAGAAGACGTTTTGCACGCTCAGTTGTCTTGGGTAGTGTTCAGACTAAGTTTTTATTAACTGTTACTCTGATATGCTCTCTGTCCTCATTTTCTGCTCAGGCTTTCGTTGATTCGGGAGCAGCTATTAACCTGATGGATTTTGATTTTGCTAAACGTTGTGGGTTTCCCTTGATACCCCTACGGAAGTCTATTCCCCTACTGGGGATCGATTCTACCCCTTTGGCTGAGAATAAACCTCAGTTCTCTACTCAGGTGATAATGAGGGTTGAACCTGATCATCAGGAGAGCTGCAAATTTTTGGTTCTGTATAATCTGCATGACATTATCGTACTGGGTTTCCCTTGGTTACAGTCTCATAATCCTGTTTTGGATTGGAAATCTGTGTCTGTAACCAGTTGGGGCTGCCAATGTGTTAATACCAACACTCCTGTTTTTTCTGCCTCCCCCCAGGCTCAGGATGTTCCTGACTTTTTGATTGATTTTTCTGATGTGTTTAGCGAAAGTAAATCTGCATCCTTGCCTCCCCATAGGAGCTATGACTGCGCTATTGAATTAGTGCCTGGTAGTAAATTCCCTAAAGGTCGCCTTTTTAACTTGTCTGTACCTGAACATGACGCTATGCGGTCTTATATCAAGGAGTCATTGGAGAAGGGTCATATCAGACCATCCTCTTCACCCTTAGGTGCCGTTTTTTTCTTTGTGGCCAAAAAGGATGGTTCATTAAGGCCGTGTATTGATTATCGTCTTTTGAACGATATTACTGTGAAATATCAATATCCGTTACCCTTGATTTCTGACCTGTTTTCCAGGGTGAAAAACGCTACTTGGTTTACCAAGCTTGACCTCAGGGGGGCATATAACCTTATTCGCATTAAGCACGGGGATGAATGGAAGACGGCATTTAACACCCCTGAGGGGCATTTTGAGTACCTTGTGATGCCCTTTGGGCTCACTAATGCTCCTTCTGTCTTCCAGTCCTTCATGAATGACATTTTCAGGGATTTTGTGGATAAATTTCTGATTGTTTATTTGGATGATATCTTGATTTTTTCCAATGACTGGGACTCTCATGTGAAACATGTTCGAACTGTATTCCAGATTTTGAGAGAGAATGCTCTGTATTTGAAGGGATCAAAGTGTCTTTTTGGCATACAGAGGATCTCATTTTTGGGATTCATTTTGTCCCCATCTGTTATTGAAATGGACCCGGTCAAGGTTCAGGCCATCTGTGATTGGGTCCAACCTACTTCATTAAAGGCTCTTCAAAGATTTTTGGGTTTTGCCAATTTTTATCGTAAATTTATTGGTAATTTCTCGGTTATTGTTAAACCTTTAACTGATTTGACCAAAAAGGGTTCTGATGTGGTGAATTGGCCTCCTGAGGCAGTCTCTGCATTTCAGGAACTTAAGCAGAGATTCACTTCTGCTCCTGTTCTACGGCAGCCTGATGTTTCTCTGCCATTTCAGGTGGAGGTTGATGCCTCTGAAATTGGGGCAGGTGCCGTTTTGTCCCAAAGAGATCCAGAGACCTCTAAAAGTAACCCTTGTGCCTTTTTCTCTCGAAAATTTTCTCCTACTGAACGTAATTATGACGTGGGTAATCGGGAGTTATTGGCCATGAAGTGGGCTTTTGAAGAGTGGAGACATTGGCTGGAGGGAGCCAAACATCAGGTGGTGGTCCTTACGGACCATAAGAATCTGGTTTATCTGGAATCTGCCAAGCGACTTAATCCTAGACAGGCCAGGTGGGCCTTGTTTTTCACACGTTTTAATTTTGTGGTTTCCTTTCTTCCTGGCACTAAGAATGTTAAGGCGGATGCCCTCTCAAGGAGTTTCCTTGCGGACTCTCCTGAGTTATCTGATCCTTCTGTTATTTTGAAAGAAGGTGTAGTTCTTTCCGCCATCTCGCCCAATTTGAGACTGGCTCTGGAGGGGTGTCAGGAGGATAGGCCCGAGCGCTGCCCTGTTGGGAAATTGTTTGTCCCGGACCAGTGGAAAAAGAGTGTGATGTCTGAGATTCATTGTTCCGCGCTGGCCGGTCATCCCGGAATTTTTGGTACCAGAGACTTGGTTAGTCGGTCCTTTTGGTGGCTTACCTTGTCTCGTGATGTCAGGGAATTTGTGCAGTCCTGCGGGACTTGCTCTCGCTCCAAGCCTTGCTCTCGCTCTAGTGGTTTGTTGATGCCATTGCCTGTGCCCAAAAGACCATGGACCCATATCTCTATGGATTTCATTTCCGACCTCCCTGTTTCTCAGAGAATGACCGTAATCTGGGTGATTTGTGATAGGTTTTCCAAGATGATACATCTTGTGCCATTACCTAAGTTGCCTTCCTCCTCTGAATTGGTGCCTTTGTTCCTTCAGCACGTGGTTCGTTTACACGGCATTCCTGAGAACATTGTGTCTGACAGAGGAGTCCAGTTTGTTTCAAGATTTTGGAGGACCTTTTGTTCTAATCTTGGTGTTCAATTGTCTTTCTCCTCGGCGTTTCATCCTCAGACCAATGGTCAAACTGAGAGAACAAACCAGACATTGGAGACTTATCTAAGATGCTTTGTGTCTGCTGATCAGGATGACTGGGTCTCTTTTTTGCCTTTGGCTGAGTTTGCTCTTAATAATAGGGCTAGCTCTGCCACTTTGATGTCTCCATTTTTCTGTAATTCTGGGTTTCACCTTTGATTTTCTTCAGGACAGACGGAGGCTTCTGTCTGTCCAGGTGTTGACTCTGTTGTGGAGCGTATGCAACAGATTTGGGACCAGGTAGTGGAGAGGTTGTCCCTCTCTCAGGAGAGGGCCCAGCGGTTTGCTAACCGGCATAGGACTGATGGTCCTCGGTTTAAAGTGGGGGACTTGGTCTGGTTGTCCTCAAAAAATATTCCTATGAGAGTGGCATCTCCTAAATTTAAGCCTAGGTTCATTGGACCTTATAAGATCATGGAGATTCTTAATCCTGTTTCTTTTCGTTTGCTTCTTCCAGGGACATTTAAGATCCATAACGTGTTCCACAAGTCCTTGTTGAAGAGGTTTGTTGAGCCAGTGGTTCCTACTGCTTTGCCTCCTGACCCTGTTCTGGTTGAGGGCAATATGGAGTTTGTGGTTGAGAAAATATTGAATTCTCGTTTTTCTAGACGGAAACTCCAGTATTTGGTTAAGTGGAGAGGTTATGGTCAGGAAGACAATTCTTGGGTGTTTGCTTCGGACATCCATGCTAGGAGACTCATCCGTGCGTATCATAGAACTCATCCTGACCGACCTGGTTGCTCAAGTGAGGGTTCGGTGACCCCTCCTCAAGGGGGGGTACTGTTGTGAATGGACTTGAAATGAGTTCTGAGCAGAGGCTCCCTCTGGTGGTTACAAGCGGTACTGGACTGTCCAGTGAAGATTGTGAGGAGTGGGAATCAGGTGTTACTGACTGGTCTTATATAAGGGAGTCGCCTTCCCATCAGGGTTGCCGGTGATCAATTGTTCTGGTCTCAATCCTTGAGTCCTGTTTCCTTTGTAGCCTGCTGTGTCGTGTCTGCATCTCCTGCTAACAGATAAGACATTTTCTTCTTTTTGTTTTTGTGCTTGATTTTTGCATTTTGTCCTGCACTTCTGTGGGGGCCTTCAGGGACCCCTCCGGGGGCTTTTGCCCTCTCAGTTTAGTTCAGCCACTGATGTTTGTACATTTGCTTTTTCCAGTTTTTTTCAGTGGCTGCTGTTTTGATTTTGTTGCACCAGAGAACTAATTTAGGTGGTAGAGGTCGTGTGATCTCAGGTGATTTTGAAATTAGTAGAGTTGGTGCTTTTCAGGGTTTTTTGGGATTGCAGTAAGTGCCCTTCCTATCTTTTTCTATTTAGGTAGTTTGGGCCCCAACGTTTGCTCATACTATTTTCTGTCTGTGTCAGTATTTCTTCTTGTCTAACCGCCATTACATGTTTGGGGGCTTTCTGTGTTCTTTGGGGATCTGCTCCGGGGCAGATAGCTTTCCTCTTTCTATCTTTAGGTGTAGTTAGTTTCTCAGGCTGTGACGAGGCGTCTAGGACCAACGTAGGAACGCTCCACGGCTGCCTCTAGTTGTGGTGGTTAGTCAGGGTACTGCAATCTCATAGATTCCAACTGCTCTGGTGTATTGCCTTTTTTACCTGCACTCCTCAGCTACCGAAACATAACAGCCGGGTGCTGAACACGGCTATCGTCATTCTCCCCTGCTCTGTTGGCGATCGGCACAAGCAGGGGAGAATGTCATGATGACATCTGGTCTCCATGGCAGCGATCGGAACCCCACGTCACGCCTCGGGGACTCCGATCCAGAGGGGCTGTTAGCCCTCTGCCTGCTCCTGGAATGCTGCGATCATGTTCAATCGCAGAATTTCGGGGGTTAAAGTGCCGGGAGCGGTCTGTGATCGCTCCTGGCACATAGTGCAGATTGTCAGCTGTGAGAATCAGGTGCCACCCAGCCTCGATCGGCCGCACACCGCCCGTGTGCTCGGCCGATCCCTAAGACGTACTATTCCGTCCATGGGCAAATAGACCCAGGTCACATGGGCGGAATAGTACGTCTAATGTCAGAGAGGGGTTAAAAGATTTAAAAGATTTTATGATTCTGAGATTAATTACCTCTCAGAATGATTCAGTCACAGATTGTACAGTGTGATGCAGTGACCCATGCTGCAGCTAGGGGGAGCTGTGTGGGCTCCTCAGGATACGCATGTAGGGGTAACTGGGTTGGTGAAACAGTGTCCGGCATGATTGTAAATGGCCGGTATGAGGGAGTCTGCACTGTAAGCCAGTATTATTCTGGGACTTGTAGTTCCATAAGAGTTGTGTTTGTTTACATATGAGGGAGGCTTACAGTGTTAGTTGGACAGCTGGGTAGGACTGACTTACCACACATACACCGCCCACCGATAGGGTGGTTGGAGGGATATAATGTGACTGAGGTCTGGTCACATGGTCCGTGTATAAGGTCCTGGAAGGCCTAGGTGTTGAAAGGTACTAACCTCCTAGAGAACACAGGGTGAGGCTTTGGAACCGGTGGCCTGTATGTTGGACGGTTCCAAGTAGGGACAGACATCCTGTACAGCACATGGAGAGGCCGTGTTTGGAGAGTCAGAGAAGGCACTGCGTTTGGGGGGGGGGATACTGTCCATCTGAGGATCTGGACTGTCGGGAATGCACTGATCACAAGGACGGTGATCTCAGTCGGCAGCTTCCCTGGGAACCAGGAATGACACGAGGTCAGTCTGGGATACCTCTGAGGATAAGAGGCATCTGGGATCCTGTGTGGCCAACACAAAAAAGAAACGGACAGGAATCCGTGTTATGCTGACCGGGGTCAGTGAAAGATTGTGTTTAGGCTATAGATCCTGCGTGCTGGACATGTCCCAGCTGGTGTGCCCACAGGCCTGAGAGAGCGGAGCTCTACTATGGACGTTGAGGATTCATCTATCTGATGTAAGACTGTTGTTGCTCATGTTGTGAGAGTTTATGGAAAAAATAAACCACATAGATTGTTTTCAGTGAAAGATCATCCCTGTGTGCCTGAATATCTCAGCCAAGCGAGTGTTCCCCAAACACGTTCAGTGAGCACTGAACTACATATGGTGCTAGACTGTGGGCAACGGTCCAGGAAGCACGTGGGGAGGTATTTGCTGTGGTTCAGCGGGGCCCTGAAGATTTCAAGCATCTGGCTGTAACTCGGCGGGGTTACAAAGTTTCCTGTGGCGTCTGGAGGTTGCAGAGCCATCTGAAGGTTCGCAGAGCAGCTTGGAGCTGTACTGAGCTTGGAAGAGCCTTGTGGAGCCGTGCAAAGCCATGCAAAGTGGTGTAGAGCCTGGCAGAGCAATGCGGAGCCTCGCTGTACAGAACCGTGCAGAGCCTTGCCGAGTCAGACAGAGCGGTGCGGAGCTGTGCAGAGCCATGTGGAAAGGAGCTGCAGTTTCAGTGGTCGCAGCAAGAGGTTCTGCAGCAGCAGGAGCTGCAGTTGCAGCAGCAGCGGTTTGTGGCAGTGCCAGCAGGAGCTGGTGAGGCGTCATAAGGACATTAGTGGTCCAGGTCGCTCAAACTCTTAAAGGGCCAGTGCAAGCCCAGAGACTTTTTTATGCACTGTGCAAACTGGGGCCTGAGAGTGCCATGGGGGAGTCCACGGGGATTACCCAGAGTGGGGTGGTGCCCCTAAAAGAGGTGGAGTCCCAAAAGGGGGTGGTGACACAAACAGGGATGGTTGCCCAAAAGGGGGTGGAGTCCCAAAAGGGGCAGTAACCCAAACGGATGGTTGTCAAAAAAGAGGTGGAGTCCCAAAAGGGGGCAGTATCCCAAAAGGGAGTAGGTGCCCAAAAGGGGACAGAGTCCCAAAAGGCGGCAGTAAACCAAATAGGGGTGGTGGCAAAAAAAGGGGCGGCAGCAAATGCGCTATTGGACTATAGCCAGGAGCAGCGACGTTCCTGCTTTGTAGGTCCATGCTGTGCTATGGATTGCACGATCAATAAGGTGTCATGACAATGTCCCTTCTGGCTAGATGGAGATAGTGTGATGGGACTGATAGACCTGGGGAGTGGAATGTCACTGTGCTGAGGATCCCTCCTAAAACATTCTGTGTTGCCTGGAATGGGGTCAAGAGTGAATGGCTCTGGTGGGGCCATTAAAGGACGTTTGAAAGCCTACCTCTACATTGACGTGACCGAGGGGTCCATGTACCATGAAGTGACGGTAGTCCCTGACTTACCGTATACTATAGGAATAGGGCGGGACTTGGAGGCCCTATGGGACTGGTGGATAAAAGGAAAAGTGTCTGTAGAGGTAATATGTATAGGTGGTAATATGGAGAATGCGCCCCCTAGAGTTGACAGTCCGAAGTTACGCATGACCAAGAATAGTGGTGCGTTTGCCCAACTTACGGACATGATGTCACCTGACGTGTACCACAAGATGACGGTTAGTGATGTGGTAGATAAAACATGTGGATCTGACATCCAGCTAGAGAGCAACTGGAGGGTTCACCATGTTGTGGAGTGTGAGACAGACTCTGAGGGTGACTGTGACGTGTCATTGCCAGTAGCAACCGCTAGAGCTGAGTGAGATGTTTTTCTGCCAGAAGCACTGACACAGTGGAACAACAGTGCTCCACAAGGTGAAGTCAGGATGACGGTGGTATCCATACCAGAGTGTATGACCGGACGGAAGTGTGAGTCTGAACAACTCTGGGACTTGGCAGAGGTGACCAAAGGTGTGACCGTTAAAGACGGGGAAGCTCCAGGAATGGGGTCCGACACCGTTAGAAATGGGGACCACTGGTTCCAGGATGACCGAGCGGGTGGTGGTGACTCACATTCAGACGGTGATGAAAGCGGAAAAGAGTGCAGTAAGGCTGACTTGGGTGCGAATGGCAAGTCTTCCTCCCATCACTGGAAATGTAAAGGGCAAAACGGGGCTGAACAAATTGCACCCGCTGAGAAGATGGAGGAAGAAGAGACAGCGACAGGTGCCGAAAGGTTGATGTCCTTGATAAAGAGGTCACTTTACAACTGACAAAGCCCAGCACTGTGGTAGTCGAGGACGTGGTAAACATAAAACTGACATAGAGGGGTAGTAGGGTTCCAATAGTTAAAATCGCAGTTTGAGAACCACTCCAAGACAAAATAGAGAACCTGCAGGAGAAGCTGTCCAAATCGCCCGCTGTCACCCGACAACTGGAGGAGGTCTGTCAACAGCTGGCGAATGAGAAGTTGAAGGTTTCAAATATAGAAGTGTTAAGGTAGGATCTAAGTGACCCTTCACGGTTGACCTAGTGATTTCCAAATTAATTCATAGAACATTGCTAGCAACATAAATAACCAAACAGACACGTGTTTCCGTCTGGGAGAATCGAGCAAGATACCTATCCCATGTATTACATCATCATCTTTTATAGTATTTAGTGAGCTTGTACTTCAACCAATAGTATAAAACCACACCTACAACATTTAACCAATGAAAATACAGGAAGACTGGAAACTACATATATGGTCATATCCACGTGACCATAGAAGCGAACAATAATATCTTATATCTTGTCCAAACTGGAGCGGACTGGTTTTATTACAGCCCACTCTACTTCTTTATAACGGCCAGGAACTATAGCCTTGTTAAGTAACAGAATTTATCTCATAAACCACAAGATGGAGTTACAAACACAAAATGGAGCATTCAGTTTTGATCTTTCTTAATTTAATCCTTCACATTCCCCCCTAGATAAATTTTGTTAACTTATGTCCAGCATCAGAGGTACTATCCCAAGCTATAAGCTCGAGGGGTACTGGTCTTCACATATCTGATGCCATGTTACCAGACATGGCTGTTGCGGCGTACCATCCCCCCTGTATTCTACAATTTACAAATAACAATTTTTGATAACGGTGGTGGAGATCTTTTGAAGATAGCCATGCGCTTGGCTTCAACATCTTCATCAGATAACTTCTTGAAATCGATATAGAGAAGAGCAGGAGTAACAACGCCTTTTGGTATTATTAGCTGTCCAAGTACAGAATTTCCTAATACATACAGAAATACAGCAAAAAAAAACAAGTTTTAGTATTACATACATAACAAGAATAAGGGCAGCAATATGTAACAAACTTTTCAAGATTCCAGCTATCTAGCCCCCAATTCCCTTAAACTAATTATTTGGATTAAAAAGAAAATACCTGCCAGAAACTGGGAATTATTCAACAAATCTCTCAGTAATTTTTCATAATACTACATAAATTCATTATTTAAGGACATTGGGGAATTTAGGCTATCTCATGTGGTTACCAATAATAACATGGAAAATACGAAAAACCAAAACATTATGTCCCCTTTATTTGCTATTGGCTTGTTTAACCAGCTTGCAGTGCGATACGTGGATCCAAGTTGGTCTTCCTTCCAGTTTCACTGACATAGGAGTAATGAGGAGAATTTGATAGGGACCGTCATACAAGAGTTCTAGTCCATGTTTTCTGACATGCCTTTTCACGGCCGCAAAATCACCAGACTTTAAATTATAACAAATATCTGTTTCTGCTGAATCTGAAAAAGAAGAAGAAACTAGAGCATAGGTGTTAGCAAGATTTTTACTAAACTGAATAACATGTTGAACAGTATGGTCAGTTTCTTCTGATAACTACTGAGGCTGGAAATTTGCAACAGGGGGCCTAGCACCAAACAATATCTCATATGGGGACAGGCCATGTTTTGCAATAGGAATAGTACAAATATGGTATAGAACAATGGGTAGGAGCTCTGGCCATAGAGCTGTAGTCTCCTGCATCATTTTGGTCAATTGTCCCTTCAGTGTGTCGTTCAACCTCTCAACTTTCCCCCTGGATTGTGGATGGTGTGGAGTATGGAGGGCTACAGTGGATCCAAGCATTGTCAGAACCTCCTGATACACATGAGAATAAAAAGCCGGACCTTGGTCACTTTCAACGACTTCTGGAACTCCATATCTGCAGATAACTTCCATCACCAGTTTCTTTGCTGTGGTCTTTGCAGTCATGTTGGTAACGAGGAATGCTGCCGGCCAACTGGAGAACATATCGACAACCACCAGACAATATTCATACCTTCCAGACTTAGGCATTTATGGTCCACCTAGAGCCCAGTAGAATTTTTGTACCAGGGCCAGGTCCTGGTTTTTTCCTTGATGTATAGGTCCATATGCCCATGTAGCAATAGCAGGGTACATCCGCTTAGGGAGACACACAAGTTGGTCCTTTTTCCAGAGACCATTGTCCATACGTGCCCCATCAGCCTTCCACTGCTTCACCTCTTCTTTTGGAGACATTCTCTGCATTGTCATTAAGCGGTCTCGCGGGGTCCGACAGAAAACCACAGTCTGTCGTAGATCATCAGGTTCTTGTAGAGTCAGGATCTCTTGCAACTGTTTATGCTGAGAGCAGGTGGTCACCATCAGGGCCGGCTCCAGGTTTTTATGGACCCCGGGCGAAAGAGCCTCAGTGGGCCCCTTTAACACAGACCACGATTCATGATGCACAGATACAGCAGAGAAATATAGGTACAGTACAATGCCAAATAATTCACTTCTTCCATTACGTGAGTGATATCTATTGTAAATTGTACAATAGCTCAAAAACCGCCAAATCCTCACAGCGCACAGTACAGACTGGACAGCACAGTCCTCCATACAATATTATGGGCACCACATAGTCTCCCCCTCATCACCCATATAATACCCCATGCAGGATGTCACCACCCATCCCCCATATAATGCTCCATACAGAATACTGGACCCAAAATAATGCTCCATACAGAATACTGGACCCAATATAATGCTCCATACAATAATACTGGTCCCCATATAATGCTCCATATAGGATACTGGTCCCCATATAATGCTCCATACAAAATATGGAGCTCTCCTCTGCGCTGTACTGCGTTCTGCACTGTTACGGCTCAGGAAAGGGCGCTGTGGAAAGACTCCCCATTATCATCATGATTGCCTCCCCATCATCATCATTGCCTCCCCATCATCATCATCGCCTCCCCCTCATAATCATTTGACTCCCCCTCATCATCATTGCCTCCCCATCATCATCAATGCCTGCCCATCATCATCATCGCCTCCCCATCATTATCATTGCCCTCCTCATCATCATCATTGCCTCCCTAACATCATCATGGCCTCCCCATCATCATCAATATCTGCCCATCATCATCATTGCCTCCCCATTATCATCAATGCCTGCCCATCATTATCATGGCCTCCCCATTATCATCAATGCCTGCCCATCATCATCATGGCCTCCCCATTATCATCAATGCCTGCCCATCATCATCATGGCCTCCCCATTATCATCAATGCCTGCCCATCATCATCATGACCTCCCCATTATCATCAATGCCTGCCCATCATCATCATGGCCTCCCCATCATCATCATGGCGTCCCCATTATCATCAATGCCTGCCCATCATCATCATCGCTTCCCCATCATCATCAATGCCTGCCCATTATCATCATCTCCTCCCCATCATCATCAATGCCTGCCCATTATCATCATCGCCTCCCCATCATCATCAATGCCTGTGTAAGGTTCTTTGTACATGTTCTTGAAATTCAGTTTTCCGTCAGCCATTTTGCTTTCTGTCTTGCTGCAGCTATCTTGCCCTCAGTCAATATGGAGTTTTCAGCTTTCATGTTCCCGCCCTGATTCTCTCCCTCTTGCTTCTTAAGCAGCCACAGCTGAGCAATCAGTGCTTCAGAATCTAGCCTGCAGTGAACCTGTGACCTGACTCCTGGAAGCCTTGGACTATGTACTCCAGCTATTCCTACTGAGGAACTCTGAACACTTGTGGACTCTGGAACCCTGCTCTTTGAAAGATCCACGTTTGCATGGACTTACGGTAACAGAGAAGAAGATCCTGAACCTGTTGTGGAGAGTGATTGCTGAGCTTAAGTTACTCTGGCCTGCTGTGTCTCCTGCTTCTGTATCTGCAAACTGTGTGACTATTTTTGCCACTTGTATGAAGTAATACAAGACCTTCTATATCAAACCTGTGTCTCATGTATTTTCATCGCACCCAAGCACAAGACGCTATATGAACTGTACTACATACATTACAGCCTGCCTATTATCATCAATGCCTGCCCATCATCATCAATGCCTGCCTATTATCATCAATGCCTGCCCATCATCACACACAGACAGCACCACAGCACACAAGCACTCTCTCACATACATACATACACACACACACATACACACACAAAGCACCGCACTACATACACACACACTGATACACACAGACACACACACAAACACACACACAGACACACACATCACATCTCACCTGTCCGGAATCTGCGCGCTCCCTGCTACAGCCGGCCGCTGAATGATTACGTCATTCAGCAGCGCTGCTGTGAAAGAAAGTGCCGGCGCCCCCTGGAGCCTGGAGCTGCGGCAGCGGAGGCACGGGGAGAGGTAAGTATTTGTGCCAGCTGCTGCCGGGGCCCTGAGCAAGCGGGGGGGGGGCCCAGTGGCGGCGCTGACACCGCTAACGGGCGCCGGGGTGCCCAACGGCGAGTAGGTCCCCCCGCCTGCTCAGGGCCCCGGCACTTGCCCGGGTGTGCCGGGTGCTGACGCCGGCCCTGGTCACCATAATTGGTATGGCTAGTTCAACGGGCAGAAGAGCAGCGGCCTTTGCTTGCATATCTGCAAATACATTGCCAATAGACTGTGGACTGTTCCTAGGACCGTGCGCCTTGACTTTAATAATGGCCACCTGAGTAGGCAATTTGATCAAATCCATAAGGGTTTTTAACAGCTTCAGCATTTTTCACTGGAGTTCCGGCAGTAGTAATAAACCCTCGATTGGCTTATAGAGCTCCAAAATCGTGAGCAATACCAAATACATATCGTGAGTACGTGTATATATTAGTCTATCTGTCTTTGGCCAAAGTACATGCAGTAGACAGAGCCTGAAGTTCTGCTTCTTGTGCTGACTGTGATGGCGGGAGCGCAGCTGCGTGCACTACAGTGTCCTCTGTGGTAACACCATATCCCGTGTGGAATCTTCCAAACTCATCAGCATATCTTGAACCACCCGTGTATAACACCAGATCGGGATTTGGAAATGGATTCTCACTGACACTTGGCAGAGTAGCTGTTTCTTCAGTCAGAAGTTGGGAACAATCATGTTGGAGATAATCCTCATCACTGCCATCTTTCTTGGGGACCGGCAGTAAAGTATCGGGGTTGATTGTAGCACAGCGATGCAACTTGGTGATACTCGGGCCACAGGGTCGAGGCGGGCCGAATAATAGTCCACTGGTCGTTGCCTATTGCCATGTGATTGTATAAGTACCCCTGCTGCGTGTCCTTCATTCTCAGACACATACAAATAGAACGGTCGAGTATAGTCTGGGATGCCCGAGGCAGGGGCAGAAGCAATAAGCCACTTTAATTCAGAGAAGGCACGATAAAGGCTTTCCATACAAACCGGTGATCTTTCCTTATAGTTCATTATACCGTCTCTTAAGGCATTGTACAGGGGTTGTATTATGCGGGATGCATCGGGTATCCACTGACAACAATAAGTACATAGTTCATTTTCTTTTGGGAAAGGAAGGGAGCTGACAGCTATTTTTCTTTCTTCTGTGAGGAATCTGACACCCTGAAGGAGACAGTGACCCAAAACTATCACTTGACCAAGACAGAACTGAAGTTTCGAGGCCGAAACCCGACAGTTCAGATCTGCCAGATACTTCAGAAAACTAACAATAGCAACATGGCTTCCTGCTCCTTCCATACACACAACAAAAATCATCCACATATTGAAACAGCGTGACATGGGGGTGGTCAATTGACAGGGTAAAAAACACTTGCCCATATTTTTTTACAAACTAATTGGGACTGTTTTGGGCCCTTTGTGGCAGAACTGTCCACATCAATTGTCCTCCCTGATAAATAAATACAAACAGAAATTGACAATCTTGGTGTAATAGAATACTAAAAAAAACACATTGGCAAAATCGATAACTGTGAACCAAGCAGCATCCTGAGATATCTGGAACAAAAGAGTATATAGATTAAACACCACAAGAGTTTCCAGATCAGTAACTGCATTAATTGCCCGTAGTTCTTGTACCAGCCAGTACACAGGGGTTAAGTTGAAGGGGGGGCTGTAGCTGGAGTTTACTGTCAAGGCCACTGATAAGGAACCTAGATGCAGCTGCCTGCTTGCAGAGGTGGGGGCTAAAATTGGAGTGAGAGCCGAAACTGCAGCAGCAGCTGGTTTGGGTTTCGATTTCCCTGGTGAAGTTGAGCGGACTAGATTTTTCTGAAAACTTTTAATTACTTTTAATATATTGTCTGGAGTGGAATTCTCGACATCAGATCTAACTAACATTATCGACTCCTTCAATTCGGGACATCAAAGCTGCCACAAAAAAACGTGAGTGGGCTTTATTATATGAGAATCCCAGATCTTTAAATACTACCATAAGACTGACCGGGTGAATAAAGTAGGAGGGGGTGCATAGCAGGGACTGGTGCTGGCGGTGGTTAATAATAAGTGCCGTCAGCATTTACCAAGGGAAAAGTTGAGACTACGACACTGCAACAGGTCTCTCTCCACTGAAAATTAGTAACTCCGCATACATTACAAATCCACCCAGCATGGGTTTTTTTTGCAACCCAGGAACAACAGTCGGGAAAAGAAACTTAATTTCCTGGGGAGGGACCTTATTATATAGCAGAAAGACCCCTTGTTCCAAATCATCATTTTTAATTATTTGTTTTTCTAGCATATTACTCTGCCACTTTCTCAGTTCCTTCCACAAAACATCTAATCTCTGTTATAGTAATAGACAGCTTTCCTTTTTTTTCATTATAACCATAACACAAACAATCAGAATTCACTTTCTGTTTTCTACCTCCATATAAACCTGCCTTTATTATTTCTAACACCTTCGTTCCATAGCGTAGGCTTTATCCTCCCGCCCTTAGGAATTTCTCTACATTTCTCACAGATTTTTTATTTTTTTTCCTCTGAACCATAAGACTGACAGTATCCAATCCATCACACAAATCCAAACTCTTCTTTAATAAAATATCCTTACTTAAATTGTGCCCAGTCCTAGAGCGGCTGTATAGTCTGTCGCACCGGGCCTATCTATCACCCACAGGGATGGCCCACAACACGATACTCAGTGAAAGGAGGAGGGCATCTTAAGACTATCTCTCCGGGCACCTCTGGTTATATATATATATAAAAATATAAATATATTTTTTCGGTACCCTTCCCATCTTCGAGCACTTCATCGTGCCCGATTCTAACAGTGATCAGGATTTCGGGATATTTTGACTAAAAAGAGAGTTACAATTACTGGTCAATCAGGGGTGTCCGTCCCTTATGAGGTACGGTTCGAACACTGGGCCCCCAACGGAACTACACCTCTATGTGATTCCTCCCGAGAATCATCCCACCATCGGGGACAAACCTCAGATCCTCTTTCCAGCAACAAATACAGGAAAACCACACCAAACGGTCAGTCTGAGCAGTCTAACTGCCAACTTACCGTGGTTTGTAGGGGGTGATCAGTCCCAATTTTCCAGTGTCTGTGTCCGGTCCGAGGGTCCTTTGTCTTGTTGTCCTCTGGGGGGACAGAGGCGTCCCTATATGGGGGCCCCACGTTTGGCGCCATCTGTTAAGGTAGGATCTAAGTGACCCTTCACGGTTGACCTAGTGATTTCCAAATTAATTCATAGAACGTTGCTAGCAACATAAATAACCAAACAGACACGTGTTTCCGTCTGGGAGAATCGAGCAAGATTCCTATCCCATGTATTACATCATCATTTTTTATAGTATTTAGTGAGCTTGTACTTCAACAATTGTATAAAACCACACCTACAACATCTAACCAATGAAAATACAGGAAGACTGGAAACTACATATATGGTGTAGACTGTTCAGGGGGTTTAGCTCCGGGATCGCCGTCTCGGGTAGACGGCGTGGCATAAAGAGTCCAATCACAGACATCAGCACTGGTGTAAACTGGCCACAACCAGTTTTATTGAAAGTCCACAGCAATACACATAAATCAAACCATAAAATAAAATCCTAAGCCTGTCAGGCTGCTAACTAAACACAGTCAGTTACCTCACTACTGTGAACTAGGCTCTAGCAGCCTGGCCACAACAACACAAATTTATAATTACCAGAGATTGGCTTGCAGGAGACTCCAGCAGCGTCTGAAGCCAGAATCAGACTGAGAGCTCTGTCTGTGTAACTCTACCACCTATTTCTGGCTGCTTAATTAGGCAGCTGTGTGTACTCAGGTTTGAGCTGCAAGCCTGTACTGGATGGGGAGTGGAGTGAACGTTGTACTGCCATCTTACCTTCACTCCTATATCCCTTATGCAACCCAGCTAAGAAACCTGGGCGGAGATATACACCCCGTCCAGTACGCACCCCTTCACTGTCTCACATATCCCCCCCTCTTCTCCAGACCGGAGGGCTGGTCAACAACTCCAAAGAGACAGTGAACTCTGGACAAGGCATCGGCATTACCCTGTAACTTCCCAGGCCTATGCTCTACCGAGAAATGGTGCTTCACTAGAGAAGTCCGGCCGGGCAAGTCTGAAAACCTCTGCTGATTTTTCTGCAGAAATTCCTGTACTTCCTGTTTTAGGTGTACTGACAACGTCTCACCAACTATCCCAGGAGGTAGAGGTGGTTTTAACCCTTTCTCTAATTTACCCGAGGCCAACAATGACTCTCTGTCCTGTTGTGAATGGGTTTGAGATGAGTTCTGAGCAGAGGCTCCCTCTGGTGGTTACAAGCGGTGCTAGTGAAGATTGTGAGGACTGGGAATCAGGTGTTACTGACTGGTCTTATATAAGGGAGTCATTTTCCCATCAGGGTTGCCGGTGATCAATTGTTCTGGTCTGAATCCTTCATTCCAGTTTCCCTTGTAGCCTGCTGTGTCGTGTCTGCATCTCCTGCTTACAGATAAGACTTTTGCTTCTTTTGTGTTTGTGCTATATTTTTGCATTTTGTACTGCACTTCTTTGGGGGCCTTCAGGGTCCCCTCCGGGGGCTTCTGCCCTCTCAGTTTAGTTCAGCCACTGAGTTTTGTTCTTTTGCTTTTTCCAGTTTTTTCAGTGGCTGCTGTTTTGATTTTGTTACACCAGAGAACTAATTTAGGTGGTAGAGGTTGTGTGATCTCAGGTGATTTTGAAATTAGTAGAGTTGGTGCTTTTCAGGGTTTTCTGGGATTGCAGTAAGTACCCTTCCTATCCTTTTCTATCTAGATAGTTTGGGCCCCAGCGTTTGCTCATACTATTTTCTTTCTGTGTCAGTATTTCCTCTTGTCTAACCGCCATTACATGTTTGGGGGCTTTCTATTATCTTTGGGGTTCTGCTCCGGGGCAGATAGCTTTCCTGTTTCTGTCTTTAGGTGTAGTTAGTTTCTCAGGCTGTGACGAGGCGTCTAGGACCAACGTAGGAACGCTCCACGGCTGCCTCTAGTTGTGGTGGTTAGTCAGGGTACTGCAATCTCATAGATTCCAACTGCTCTGGTGTATTGCCTTTTTGCCTGCTCTCCTCAGCTACCGAAACATAACAGTATCACCGGCCTAAAAAATTGAAAATTGTATGGTACTCACAGAAGGGAAAAATATTGTGAAAGAAAAAAGGTTGTCAGAGTTGTCAGAGATATTTTTCTGTTTGTTGCATTTTTTTTTTTTTCCCTCTGTATCTCTGGGTGCTGGGGAGGATCTTTTCTCCCAATGGAGTTTGCACAGTTGTCTGGCCGTGTGGATCAGCTTGCCACTGAGGTTCAGAGTATTGCTGCATATCTTGCTAGGTTGCCTGTTGTGGAACCTAGGATCCCCATGCCAGATTTGTTTTTGGGGGATCGAGCTAAGTTTCAGAATTTCAAAAATAATTGTAAATTGTTTTTTGCCTTAAAATCTAAGTCCTCAGGAAACGCAGCGCAGCAGGTTCAAATTATCATCTCTCTCCTGCGCGGCGATCCTCAGGATTGGGCTTTTTCCCTGATACCTGGGGATCCTGTTTTGAGTGATGTTGATGCGTTTTTTCAGGCTTTGGGGTTTTGTACGATGAGCCTAATGTCACTGATCAAGCTGAAAAAACCTTGTTGGCATTAAATCAGGGGCTTGATGACGCTGAGTTATACTGTCAGAGATTCCGTAGGTGGGCAGTCCTGACCAAATGGAATGACGACGCTTTGGCGGCCCTTTTCCGGAAGGGTCTGTCAGATAATGTAAAGGATGTTATGGTGGGATTCCCTGTCCCCTCTGGTCTCAATGATTCTATGTCATTAGCGATTCAAATTGACAGACGTTTGCGTGAGCGGAGAAGTATGCGTGGAATGGTGTTGCCTTGTGAACCAGCTTCTGAACCCATGCAGTGTGATAGAGTGGTGTCTGGGGCACAGCGTCATGAGTTTCGAAAGCGCAATGGGTTATGTTTCTACTGTGGTGATGCCTCTCATGCTATTTCAGTCTGCCCTAAGCGGGGAAGACGTTTTGCACGCTCAGTTGTCTTGGGTAGTGTTCAGACTAAGTTTTTATTAACTGTCACTCTGATATGCTCTCTGTCCTCATTTTCTGCTCAGGCTTTCGTTGATTCTGGAGCAGCTATTA